>JAUZNK010061604.1:0-31411 GCA_035046665.1 Euphysa ruthae
TTTTGAAAGGTGTTAATTAGTTTATTAGTGACGTAGTAATACTGATGTAGACTTTTGCGGACTGACGAGGAATGTTTTATATCGCGGGTAACCAGATATCGGGAAGAGTATACGAAATTCTATTTATATGATTAGGTTCTTTGACGGAGTAGATAGCTTCTTTAATTTTGCGAGAGACAAGGCGAAGTTCGGAGTCGATGATCGATTTGTTATCCCGTTGAAATGAATGATCTTTTTCCCATGAGTGTATAGCGATTTCGTTAGATGTGTCATATTTTTTGACTGCGCGCTGGTGTTCGTTAGTTCTGCTTTTTAAGGATCTTTTGGATTCTCCGATGTATACAGAAGGACAATTAAAATTTTTTATATTTAATTTATTAATAAACGTACTAAAAGAGATGAACTTTAACACAGTTGTATGTATGCGTGGGTACAATTAAACCTTGACATTGCACGGTACCGGAGAAAAATGTCGAGATAACCGGGAAATGAAATGAGGATGGATTTACTGACCCACTGCACAGGAAAATCAATGACCATTTATTAATTTAACTCCCCTTGTTCCTTTTTTTAAGCTGTTCATTGACGTCTTTAATTTTGATTGGACAAAAATTAGTAGTGTAATCAAATACAGTAAAGTATATCAAGTGGTTTTGTTTTGTTTATTCCGTTCATTAATTTCAATGATTCTGTTGTTTACACAGGCTTGTTTTATAAATTCATGATATCTGTGACAATAATGGATTGTACTCGTAAAAGCACGTAAAATATCACTGAAGACCATTCATGAAAATTATACTGCAATGATAGGGATGGATGAAAGTCTAGGCCAGCATCATCAATCAGTATGAATCGTTATCATTTGGAGTGAAGGAAAATTTTTGTGTTAGAGATTATTGAGATAGATAGATATCTTTAGTTTAAGATGGTTTGATAGTGATAGTTGTTATATTTAACGTGGGGAACGAACAAATTGCCGAGACAATATTTCCAGATGGGCCCACGTGGCGGGTCTTGGAGTACTTAGAACGCCCATTTGCGTCTACGAAATTCGTTCAACCAAACAACCCGACCAATTTGAGCTAGCGATGCGTTACGCAATGGGTTTTGCTCAGAAACTCAGAGATAACATGGAAATAAATTTCCGATGGAGGTGGGAGTCGAACTCGTAACCTTTCGCTCCGGAGTCAAACGTCCTACCACTATACCAACTCCGTTTATATTCTAGTTATATGTATAAACTAATTTATTCCAACTAAGCTTGGTGTCGAAACAAGACGATTGAAGTTGAAGATGAACCGATCTGATCCCTCGACCAAAGTTTTGGCAGATTTTATCAGCTATTGATCTCGTACAACTTTATTCGTTGTTTATGGACGATTTTTTTCTTATAGATACATGCACTACAAATTTTTTTGAGGCACAGGACGAGGACAGACCATGTAAATTATGCTAAAATATTTTTCCCGAAATTACATGGTTGTTTCACCGCAGTCATCAAGTGGGCTCGAACCACATACCTTTTCACTACGGTCTCCGTAGTTCAGCTCCTTAGACCACTGCACCATGGATCCACAAAACGATAGAAGCTTGGCGAGTAACTAGTTGAAAAATGGAGTCTCTTTTTCAAATGGAACAAATAAAAAACAAATTTTTTTCAAAGAAAGTGTAACCGTAATTACGAAAGTACAACTCTTTTTCTTTCATCATTTTGAATCTTCAGTTTCCTGAATTTATGATTTGGTAAGTCGAAATTTTCCTTATAGGATTCGAGAATTTCGAGTAAAATTTTGTCAACATATCGAGGGGTCGATTTTGCAATGTCGAGACAAACGGGGAATTTAATATAATTTTGGTGGGATCGGAGTAATCACGTCGACATAGCGGAAGTCTAGATAGTTAGATGTCGAGATAGCGGGGATTAACTGTATATATATATATTACTGTCTTTTTCTAATACTTATTCTAGATATATTAGGAATTTTAATTTATTACTTTTAGAAATATATTTTATACATTTTTTTTGAAAATTTTTTTCCTTATATGAGTTATCATTAAAATTTCTTATAAAAAATTTTTAAAACAATTGATACTTAGAATTTAAAACGTTTCATAAATTTCTTATGTTGACATTACCTATTAGCATTGAATGTAACCCAGGCCCTGTGCAATACAATGCAGAAATTCATTTGCAAGAACACCAGCAAATACAGCTTCCATTTATGCAAAATTTTCATGTTAGCAAATGGCTATTACACTATTTTTTATAAGCAAACCACGTTATAAGCAAGCAGTACTCAGACGACTAAATATTAAGCAGTTTTCAATACTGAGTGTCTTATTCTTAAGCAACTCACGAAAAAAAAATTTTTGATATAAAATTTATGGGAGAAATGTAAGTTTGCTATGTTAACAATAAATGTTAACAATGTATTGCTTGTATGTAAACCGCAAACAAAAGGTGGAACATACAAACCGTAATATCACCTTACGCGGAAGTATACACAAAGCCAACTTAAAAAGTTTGTAATCGATGTTGAATTGGTTATAATTAATACATCTTTTCCGAATTCCACAGTTTATTCTGTAAAGTATAAAAGAAATTTCGAGTAGACATTATAAACAAAATTTATTTTAACTTTAAACAAAAGAATCCTTTTCAAACATTCCAAACATCTATTGTTTTAACATTTAGTTTCATGTCTTTAAATAAAAACGGAGGTTTTATAAACAGTAAATTAAATTGTAAGTAAGTCATTAATTTTTAATTAAAATATATTCTTAATTAAAAAAACAAATATTTTTCATTTCACTATATTTGTATATGATATACCATAAAATCGCTTTTTTGTAGAACATATTCTTTCAATAGATATCGTAGAAAATACATCTTACTAGAAAAAGTAACAAACCGGGAATACGGAAAAGGTGTATTTATGTATAACAGATTAACAAACATCCCATGTTACTATATTGTTGTATACATATGAGTCTGAGTGCGTAGTTAACAAAATTTCGAAACAAATTACGCTCTTTAAATACGGTTTTCCACTAAAAGTACAACACAGAAATAAAATGGTTAGTTTCAAATCGACGCAAAGTCTATCTATGCATACTTTGTGGAATCACCCAGTTTTTTGAACACTTCAAAATCTGAGACAGCATTGAAGATAGAGATTTGAAATATCGAAAAAGATGTAATCATCTGCTCGAATCCGTTGAAAACAAATTAGCTGCAAAGTTCATTGTCGAGCAGCCGATTAATACGCCTGCTGCAAAAACAATCGTTAAGAAAAAAAAAAGCTATAATTTTACATTTTACTTTCAAAAGTGATATAGACGTTGCATTCAACAATAACGTTGGTAAATCTTAAGTGACACGCTGGCTGTATTACAAAGGGCATATTATCGATAGAGCTCTAAGTCAACACTGTAGTCTAGTTAAAAATGCGAGAAGAAACAATAAGCATGAAAAGAGAAAATTTTCTATACAACTGCCCTTTAGCTGTGTTGATGACAGTTTAAAAGCGGCCATCATTTTTCGAAGGACAGGGAAAAGAATTTCCGAAGACGAGTAAACAGCTTACCATGAAGATGTCGATGTCTATTGGCAAGAACATGCTGACACGAATGTATGCGTGGATTGGGCAAAAAAACTTTGGCACCTGCTGTTAAAAACCTTGATAAATATGTGCTATTTTGCGATAACTTACAAGGTCAAAACAGTCTAACCTTTCAAGAGCAGTACGAAGCTCCAATGGAATCAATATGGTATGCACTTAAAAATGTCACAAACATATTGCAACCAGCTTACAGGGCATGGGCCGAACATTAAACGTATTAATTTCACATAAGCAACAAGAATGTCTCAAATATGATGAAAACATTAAATTGTGGACGGGAAATTTCGAAAACAAACTAAATGTAAAACAACGAAGGATCCTTATAACACAATCGGTTGGTGAAGCATACAAGCAGATACGCGGGCCAGAATATCAAAACTTACGTTACAGATGTTTTGAGCGTACAGGGTGTTTGATAACTGCTGATGGTTCGGAAGATGAGCGTATCCTCCACCATTACTTGGTCAGTCACTAACAGAATCGATAGTCTGTGATATACCCACAGCTGAAACCCATCCATCAGAGGACTAAAATTGGAATGAAGTTGAATCTAATGAGGAGGTGACCGAGATTGATGAGCACAAAGATCGGATTTATGATCACGGCCTTGCTGGTCGAACAGTTCGTGTTTATATGATAACGGATGGTTCGACTGAGAAATTACCTGGTTTAATGTAAAAATGGAAAAACTGCGAGCTTTGTATGCCGTTGAAACTAATGACTATGTTGACGTTGCTGATATTGATGGTGTTGAGATATTTCTTAAATAAGTTTTATGAAGTATACCTAGTCTGGACTTAAAACTTGTTTGTAAAAGTCAATCTAGAAAGTCTTAATTTACTTTTATTGGCTTCCAAAAAAAATGAAAAAGACTATTTATTTTTTGGTTTTATATACATTTATCTGCGCATAAAATCCCATTATCGTACCTATAAAGTATTGTGTTCCCGTGGGGTTGATATAAAGGAATTATTGGGTTATTTTCTATGGTACAGTAATGGGATAATGGAAAAAATTTGCTAAGCAACCACTAAGCAACTTTTAGCATTGGAATTTTGGGTTTTCTGAGCAGCTTTTAGGCCTGGGGCGCAACCTTAGTTGTTTGTAAAAAGAAAGTGTAGTTAATAAAAATTGAAAGCTTAAAGAGGATAGCAATTAACTCGAAACCTTCATTCATTGGAACCACTGAAAGTAAGATTTTCTGCTCTGCAGATGACAGTGAAATTAAATTTTGTAGTTATCAAGTGTTAAGAAATGACAGAAAAAAAACTGGTGGTGAAGTTGCTTTAATATGTTTTCAGGTAAATGAAGAGTTGCCAAATAACTTTTATTTAAAGGATTTTATTTAAGGGATCAAAACTGAAGAAAAAAAACTACACTATCTTTGTTGGTAATTTATACCAAAATCTTTGAAAAAGTTATTGATAGTCAAACTAGGGAATTCTTTGAAGAAAATTTTCAAAAAAGTTGTCCATTAATGGTTATTTTTTATACCTTCACGAAAATATTTCAAAAGATTTTGAAAAAGCATATCACACCGGAATGATGCGTATTGAGCTCCAAAAAAGCCTTTGAAACAATAAACCCCGCAATACTGCAAAAGAAATTAAACTGAATTCGTTTTTTCAGAATATTTTGTTCTACGGTTCAAATACTTTCTCTCAAACAGTAAGTTTAAAGTAAAAATCTTTAAAGTTCAAATGTATTTGTAGTTCTAATGAGGTAATAGTGAAATGTTGAGTCCCTCAGAAATCAATCTTGAGCCCTTTTTTGTAGTTGCTTTATGTTAATGACATGAAATAAGGAACAGACTGTGAATTGCTTCTCTACACAGATGAGGTAATGAGGTAATAGCAAAATGTTGAGTCCCTCATTATTCAATCTTGAGCTCTCTTTTGTAGTTGCTTTATGTTAATGACATGAAATAGACTGTGAGTTGCTTCTCTACGCAGATGAGGTAATGAGGTAATAGTAAAATGTTGAGTTCCTCAGCAGTTTATCATGAGCCCTCTTTTGTAGTTGCTTTATGTTAATGACATGAAATAAGCCATAGACTGTGAATTGCTTCTCCACGCAGATGAGGTAACGAGGTGATAGTGAAATTTTGAGTTCCCCAGCAATCAATCTTGGGCCCTCTTTTGTAGTTGCTTTAGTTTAATGACATGAATTAAGCAATAGATTGTGAATTGCTTCTCTACGCAGATGAATTAATGAGGTAATAGTGAAATGTTGAGTCCCTCAGCAATCAATCTTGAGCCCTCTTTTGTCGTTGCTTTATGACGCAGATGCTAATTGTTTAATTTTCAACACAAAAACATAAAAGAAATAGGAAATATTTTAAGTGGAAATTTTTCCAACCTTTGTGAGGAGTGGTTTTTTTCGGGCCAAAATTCTTGCCTAAGTTCGTGCCTAAATTCAAGCCTATTTTTCTCGCCTTCCCATTTTTTTTTTAATATTATTTAAACAGTAGAGAAAAATTAAATCGAGACAATATCGTCTCACTTCATCGTTTCTTTATTAGTAATATTTTAACAGTAGAGAATGACTCAATCGAGACAATCAGATATCTATCTTAGTTGTTAGTTACCAAATGAAAACCAAATAAAAATTAATTTCAATACTGTCCACAGAGAATTTTATTTAAACGTTTAAAGAAAAGATATTATAATAAAACATATTATTCGAACTTAAACATCAAATTGTTTTAATATTTAATTTCGTGCCTTTACAAAGGCGTGTATTGCATACTGTGAGTTATTTTAAATTCATATAATTTTAAATTAAACACAGTATATTTATATTTATTTTATATTTATTTCACGATGTATGCGGTATACCATATAATTTTTTTTTTGTATAAACTATTCTTCCAATAGATCAAAACCAAATCAAAGTTTCAATACTGTAGAAAGAAAATTAATTTTTATTTAGTCACAGCATAGATGTATATTAATAACTGTTAGACTAAGAAAATTTGTTGTTTTGTTGAATTCTGTTGTAGAAAGTTTACCTTATCGCCTATTAAAAACTGTCAAGACATGTTCAAAAAAGTTTCAAAAGGTGTACAAATTAAGCTATTTAATGTAGAAGTAGATACTTTATTGGAATAAAATTAGATCAGTGTTCTAATCTGTTAATAAAAAGTCTGCTCATTTCCATGTTCTACTGATTTATATTTAAATAAACTTTTAAAAACTGTAGGAGTGAGTTTATGTATCAGATAAAAAATTATTCCTGCCTGCGGTAAATAATATCAAGACTTGGTGTCTTTCATGATCTAGGAAGAATCGAGTGTTATAGTAATGCTTGAAAGAAAGAAAAAAAAAAAGTTGCGATATATCAGTTTATTTAAATATTTAAGGCCTTAATTTTTTTCAAAAGAGGTCTTGAGTAAGTTATTCCGACCCTATTTGATTGCCCTGAGTTATAAGGTGTTAAATAAAATTAATTTTTAATTAGGTTTCTATATAAAAAAACAGCTTTGAAGCGTTCTCTATGCAAAATAAATAAAATAGAATTTTATAGAATAATATATAATAATAATAATAATAATAATAACAATAATAAATAATAATAATAATAATAACAATAATAAATAATAATAATGATAATAATAATAATATTACAATAGAAAATTTTTATATGAAATAATTTTTCTAACGAAATAAAAACAACTAAAATCTACAATACGTTCTTTTAAGCATAAAATAAGAAAAAATTTCTTTGCTCCTTGGACATAATACGAAAACCTAATATATATGTATAAGCTATAACACACCACAGGGAAGGAATTCTGGTGAAATCGTTTAGATAACCTATTTTTAGATTGTCTTTGTCACGCAATTACGTAAGTTCTCAATTTAATGATTTAAAGTGGCCTCAAACAACACGATATTTGTCATGCCCTTAGCGTGAGAGAAAAGAAAAGTTTTCGTTGCCTAAAATGGTGCCCCCACCACCCCACCCCTCATTGATTAATTAAAGTCTACAGAATCGTCGAATCATGTCACATTAATGTTGATTATTACGTTTTTTTATTGTTTATTCTCGAGCCTATGAAATTATTATAATGTTCCAAACAAATTAATTTTTCTATATATGCAGCCGAAATTTTTTTGTCGTATAATTGCTGTGCCAAGTCTCGATCGTGGAACTTTCCGAACGTAATAAATCTGGTATCTACATCTATAAAACTCGTTTGCAACAACTTCCAATGCTTCTTTGTATGTGTTTAAAATCATACAGTTATTCGCCTGGAATAACTTGCGTCATGTATATATTCAATAAGTTCTAAAACTTAATGAAGAGCTTAGAAAGAGAGCTTGTGTTTTGGATTTAAAATTTTTAAACGGTTTAAACGGTTTTGAAATTTTTTAACGGTTTAAACGGTTTTAAAATGTTTAAACGGTATTTGCTACAGCTTTACCAACCATTTTACATCGCAAAATTACGGACATATTACTAGAAATAATTTACCTTATGGGTGCTCATTATTACAATAAAATACCTAGAGATGCAAGAAGTCCAAAACTGTTATTGAACAGTTTTTAAATTTGATTTTTTGTTGATTTTAAGTTTAAACTTTTATACTGTATAAGATATTAACTTACTGATTAACACAAGACACATTAGGAAAACCTACTATATTTTACTGAAATATTTTTATCTTGTAAATAAATAATTAAATAAGTGATACGGTTTCCAATAGAATTAACGACTAGAAACCGCCTGTTTCTTTGTCTACATTTTATTTTGAGAGATGTGATTTTATTTTCAAAGTAATTTCCAGTGGCTTATTATTTACTAAGTTCTTGTTTTGTGTTTTTTTTAATCATGATCTAATGACCATAGATTGAATTTTGTGATCTTAACGAAACTTAAATTTTTCATGTAAAAAAAAGAAAAAAAAAATGCTGTTGTGGTATTTTATGAAAATCCTGGGGGACATTTTACTGGAAGAATTCCCACTGGTTTACGGACATCTGGCTTCACCAAAAAATTCACGAATAACAATTTAAAAAATGATAGCAGGTTAAGTAAACATTTCACTTTGAAAATGAGCTAACACGATCAAGTAAGTATACTCAACTTTGTTTCGTGATAATGAGTTTCGACATTGTATTATCTTTGCGCAGTACCACTTACCTGGTTTCTTCTCAATTGTTTGAGAATGTGAGTGAATAAAATTACTAGTGTTTTCCTACTAAAATAATTTAAAAATTATTAAAATCTACGACAAAATTCAATTCAGGAGTAAATAATACAACTAATAAACACCATCAAACTTTTATTTTGTCCTAATTCAATGAAAAAATGACTGTTGGAATTCATAGATAAATTCTTCGATTAAATTTCGATTAAACAACGGCCTGTAAAAATTTGGAAATCGATTGCAGGGTAGGGCTGAAGAAGAGCATCAGAGAAATAACAAATATTTTCTTATAACCTATAGTATTAAATTAAGTGTATTAATTTCCCTAAGGTGTATTTTGAACCATCATTAAATCATGTTCAGCCTTCAACCTAAACACTATCAGATTTTTGATTATGAAATTTTCAATACCACAACCCCTGGAACAAATACGGTTTCTCAAAATATCCAAGGAGTAAATTAATCATTTTAAAATTTGTCAGTGTTTTCTAAAAACACGCAACAAACACGGAATTGATCTATAAAAATGGAATGGAATGTTTTCGTGCTATTGAATAAACGCTTCCTAAATTGCTGGATTGCTTGATTCACTTCGCAACAATATCTATTCATTTTAAGGTTGATTCAATAATTTTTGATATTCTTAAGAAGTACCGTTTTCCTACATTATTTATAAGGGACTGGTTTCTAACTGGTGACTAAAAAGCAATGGAATATAACCTCTAGATAAAGCTTTGTTCTGTTCCTCAAACGTCACATACATACTCCACGGATAATAAGTTTGATAAAAGTCTCAGAATAGTGTTATTTATAAAGCAATAAAAGACAAATAACGAAGATTTCAGTTAGATATCATTGTTATTATAAAAAGCCTTAGTTCGCAACACCTACCATCTTAAGGGAGTATAGAGCATGTTAGAAGAAACCAGGCCTGGCATCGTACTCAGGATTTTTATTCTTTCTTTTGAAAGTAGTTTGAGAATAACCACGTTGTGGAACAAGAGATTTGTTATAAGAAAATAAATATGGGTGATTTTAAACATGGTATATTTGGTTGTTTTTACGATATTACAACTTGTTTATTAACTTATTTTTTACCATGTCTTACCGCTGGTAAAAATGCGGAACACGTCGATGAAAACTGTTTACTGTATGGTATTGCTGCCATAACTTGTGTCGGCCCCTTCACTCGAGCCATGATTCGCCAGAAAATTCGCCAAAAATATAGTATTGAGGTAAGAATTACATTACTAGTGTCATCACTTTAAACCATTTGATTGGTTTTCATTGGGTTGTCATTTATATCGACCAATGCAGATATTACCTCACTTGATATTTGAAAAATTCACTTTTAAATGATTATTTACCCTAAGCGTGCATCTGCACCAATTCGTTTTAAATTAGTGCAAAAAATAAAGGCTAAACTGGTGGCTAAATCAATAAATATATATATATATGTATTTTTTCATTGAAAATTTTGATGAATTATTGAATTTTAAGTTTGCGCTCATTATGTCTAATACTCCATACTGCAAATTTATAAAGATACTGATGTGCAGTTCCAATTTGCACTAATTGTCTCACTTAATAACGCCTAACAATACTTTTGTGGTTATTGACTAAATTTTTAGTAGTAACCATATTTTCTATGACATTAAGCGAGCAGAACGAAGGAGTTCACATAACAAATTGATCATGAACCGATTTATTTTTCCTTTTGAAGCGAATTAAAAATAGCGTTAGTATTTTGAAGATGATTAGATGCTTAACATAGTGAAAAGCTTCAAATTCCTGTAAAAGCAAACCTTACGTCATTCAACAACCTCGCAATTCTAATAGGTCAATATTACTAAAAAATGTAAACATTACGTCATTTTGTAATCTCGCGATTCTAATAGGTCAAAATTATTAACATAAAAAAGTTACTTTCAAATTGGAAATTTCGTAACAAATATCGGTTATCAAATGTATTGCCTGAATATTATTTAAAATATTTTCCCTTGCATTCATCTTACATAATATACAGTAGTGGTTCCAAGTAGGCAAAACCGGTCGAATGACCTGGTAGCGCAAAGCTCAAAATTATATTTTCAACAGTGAACATGTATGACATCGTCCTCGAAGATAAGTCTGGTGCATTTGGTCTGCGCTGAAATGCAAGAACCTTGCGCTTGATAAAGTTCTCTGGCCTTTCACTTTGAACCACTTTCGTTTATAAAATGGGGAGTTTTGATTGGTTAAAAAACGTGGAGAGCAACTTCCCAGCTTGGACCAAATTCGTTTTTAAAATGGGGAGCTTTCATTGGTTAAAAAACCTGGATATCAAAGGAAACGCCACCTTGCCAAATTTTTGCTGGACAAACATTATCTAAAATTTTTGACAAAAATAAAATATCTCAAAAAGCGATTGTTAGGTCTTTTCAGCATGGCATCTTCTCGAAAAAGTGAAAACTGCATTTTAAAGCAATGACTGCGCCGCGTTATTCGCTATATATGAAGGCTTGAAAGTTTGAAAGTCAGAGTATAGTTGATAATGTTACACTGTGACAGTCTGGCGAGATTAATGAATTCAAGAAACTTAGTCCCCTTGATGTAGAGAATGCACACAAAATCAAAATGAGAGGTTATTAGCATTTAGGTAAGAATCAAAATTTTTATATTAGTACTTACAAATCACATCCTCTTGTAATGTGAGATGTAATGTGAGAATAGGCCGTTAAAAATGAGTAATTGTTACGATAACCTTTGTCACAAAAGAAATTAGTTTTTAAGGTTATTTAAGGTTATAGATTTGGATAAAAAAGTTTCAAAATCAGCAAAAACGCTCAAACAAAAATGATCATACATGCTTCAAATTTTTATAGCATATTTCTGATAGGTAAAGAGGGTTGTCTGAGAACGATTTTTAGATAGGTTGAATATAATTAAAATAATGCAAAGTTTACATAATTTTGGATTGTAGAGCCTATTTTTGACGTTCACGGACTGATTTTTTGTTCAAGCAAATCTGTAAATTCGTAGACCTTGTTTATAATATGTCTGAAAATTTAAGAGATTTTTATCAATAATTTCAAGTTATGATGTGCAAAGTTTTGGAAATGATGATTTTTAGAAAATGCTCGTTAAAGTAAAAGATATGTAAAAGATACACCTAAAATAATCCAGCACCAAGAACGTCTCCTTCTTTATCATTATTTTTGTTTTCAAAACCCGTAAACTTGTTTCTCAACTATTTTTGCAAAAATTTTGTTGATTCCTTTGATTTATAATCCACTATACGCATACAGCTCTGGAAAATTTTTCAAAAAACAGGGTTGTTTAGTGCTTAAAGCAGTTGGAAAGACTATTTCACTGAATTTTGGTACCCCTGAATTTGAATTTCATTTGTCCTTTCTGTTTTTAACATACCCACTTTTTCAAAATGCTGCGTACTTGATCTTTCACATTTTTTTCA
The DNA here is from genome assembly GCA_035046665.1 of Euphysa ruthae. Lineage (NCBI taxonomy): Eukaryota > Metazoa > Cnidaria > Hydrozoa > Anthoathecata > Corymorphidae > Euphysa > Euphysa ruthae. Next base: position 12,230 of record JAUZNK010061604.1, read on the forward strand.
TATGTTGATATTTTTGCTTTTTATTATCTTTAGTACTTTATATACAATAAAGACACTTAAAATTCATACTACAAAACAAAATATTATTTTTCTCAAGTTTTTTTGTTAACTTAGTGTACTCTACAAACTAGTTATTTTTTAACTCCTTGTCATATCTCTCTCTATTAGAGTGATAAAAACAAGAATTTTTTAATAATTTGTTGACTCACCACGGTCTTATAATTTGCTCCTTTATATAATTTAAAGTTATTAAGTTATTATGGCCAACTTTGTAAATATATAATGACAAATGCATTTGGTATTTTTATAATATTCAGCAACATAAAAATGCAAAAGATCAGGGTTTACAGGGTTTTCCCCAAATTTTAAAAATTTTTGATTAACTTGGTGTGGAAAATTTTTTAAATTAATATTTTATTGTTTTCCAATAACGTTCAGATCAGTTTTCATACTGCAGGTAAAAAGACAATTGTTAAAAAAAATATCTGATACTACCAAAGTCGTTTTTCTCAATTTTAGTTGGTCACTTTTATATACTCCCCTAGTTGGCTGTAACTTAATTCCACTTATTCAGCCCGTTTACCTCAATTTTTCATTAATCCTAATGGTTTGACATTCTAAAAAAACGTAATGAGAATTTGTAACCAAAATTTCGGTACCTTGCTTCAATATTAGCTAATCTATCAGAGATAACATGGAAAATAAATTTCCTCCAAAGGTGAGAGTCGAACTTGTAACCTTTCGACCTGTAGTTCGACGTCTTGCCGACTGAGCAATCCCCGCTTAAACAAAATTAACTAATAGCAAATCTGGTATTTAGTTCTATTAGTAATACATTGTTTGTTTATTTAACAAATGCAGTAGAATACTGTGTTGTCATTAATGAAAATGTATTAATTGTTTATGTTGATTGTTTCAGTTTATAAACGGCAGAAACTGGGGTATAAATTTTCTTGCCAGTATCGAGTTCAAGGCAAAAAAGGTTGGATGCATCAACAGAAAGACCTTGCCGTGCGTGAATAACTTGAAAGAAGGCATCTATAGTTTACAAAAAAAAAATGATTGTACCTAGTTTAGATGATACATATATATATATATATGAATATATAATATATATATATATAATAATAATATATGAAAAAGCTAAAAGCTGAGTAGGAATTTTAGACTTTTTTTCTTCTGTTCCCTTGCATTGAAATTAATAATTATTTGTCAATTTAGCAACTATATTTATCATACCAATTTATTAACTAGACACATCCATAAATCAGAAAAAATTGTGGCAACCTAACCATGGTGGGTGTGCCTGGTAGGCGGAAGAGAGACGAGAGAAGACAATAAAAATTTGGACTTAATTGAAAAACATCCTAGGTCCACCTCTGATATATGTATTCATTCGCCGTCAACAATGCATTTCACATGTTTAGTGTAGACCAACCATAGCTGTTTATTTATTTTTTCTTATGCTAGATGCAGCTTTTCTATAATACCGCAGTCAAAAACGAGCTATTTTAAGCCATTTAAAGCTTACATTACATGTGATTAATGCTTTTATTTCTAAAACTAGCCGTTTATTTAAATGAGAAGGTTAAAAACAAGTCGGCGAGGCTCTTTAAAGTAAAAAAACTTGATAAAGTCTAATATTTATACTTTAGATATTTGAAGCATAAATTTTTTCATGCGAAATAACTCTTTGATCTCTAATTTACTATATTACTCCCATCAAAGCTAGTTAGTTTTTGTTGATATAACAAATACAGATATTAAAAAAAAATATACAACAAAAATATTTCAAAATGTCGATTTTTCTCTTGGTCACCTCCTAAGACCATCAGAATTCCTGAAATTTTGATAGGTAACTTTCAGAGAACCATATTAAAAGTTTCTTCCTAAAAAGTTAGCAAAATCGCAAAATTGCACATACTATCTTAGGTCCATCAAACATCCCAGCTTTTCACTTCTTCAGGCCGGAAAGGTTTTGCATATATTGTAAAAACAATTTCGGTCGTTAGTTGTTTGACCAGTCCCAATTTGGTATGAAGAGGTGGTAAGATAATATGTATATATCTTGATAAAAAACTTCACTTTTGACGATAAACGTATTTATTTATTTATTTATGAGAAAAAAAAAAAAAAATAAATAAATAAATAAACAAACAAATAAATAAATCTCATAAATAAATAAATAAATAAATAAATCTCATAAATAAATACGTTTATCGTCAAAAGTGAAGTTTTTTATCAAGCTATTATTAATTAAAACGTATTAGTGATGACACTTAAAGAATATGTATATATATATATATTTTTTTTATTTGAGAAGTTGTTCATTACGATCACCAATCTCCAATTCTAACACCTCTGACCAATCTTTCCTCACCTTAATGTTGCGCTTATCACTGCTGTCCCAAAGGCACAAAAAGCAAATAAACTTTGTATAAATGGACTCTTGCTCCAAAAGAAAGCTCACCATTTTCAAATCTACACAAATTATCCATTGATGCTCTGAGTAACGCAATTTATACGAAACATGTTTCAAATTTTGGTATTCTTCCTTCATTTTTGTGGAATGTTGAATAGGAATACAGGCATACTTGTTACCGTTACAGTTTTAAATAGACGAAAATCGATTTTCCCTCATCCTTTGTTGAAAAAATATTACTGCAACTTCAAAATAAAATCTATGTTAAAGTAGCTAGCTGTGATTTTTTATTAATCCGAAATGACCAAGGCTATGACGCAGTTAAGATGATTCTGTGGCTCAGAGAAAAACAATCGAAGTAAAATGTTTCTTTTTAAAAAAAATATTTAATCATCAGTGATTTTAGCTTTTATTTGAAACTAGTCAATGGCACTCCTAAGTTAATATTAAACCATGGTTATTATTATCAATGTGTAATGGCTCTAACAAAAACTACAGAAATTGATTTTGTTGTTTAAACTGAAAAATCACTACACGTTCAAATTATTTATTTCAACAAGGACACGTGGCTTACTTTTATTTTACTTTTATGTCTTTAGAGATATTTAAAAAAATTTTTTTTTCTTTTTCGTAATTTATAATATAAAACATTTCACGACACAATTTGATAACTTTTTAAATAACACCGTCAAAAAATGTTTCTTTAAAGTTTAAAGTTTTTATCTAAAGAGTGTTTGTCTCATCTGCTATTAGAGGAGGTGAAAAGTTAACCAAGTAACAGCAAATCACCTAAATTTCATTAATATCTGCTGTCATTGACACGTGAAATGTGTTCTACAAAATTTCGTAGTATTTTACAGGTGGAAAACTTAATATAGTGAATAAACTTCAGGTTTAAAAAAATTTAATACAGTACGAAACAGGGTATAGCTGCCAAATCTAGTATAAAGTTTAAAATAATTTTTATTTATGTTTAAAACGTTCAATTGTAAACTGCGTTATTAGAAAGTTTAGTTCAACAGTGTTTCTTTGTAACTTCTTTTTGTTTTTCATTTTAATCTAGATCCCTTAGTTGAGTCTTTAAAGTTTCATTCTCTTGTTACAGTCTCTCATATTTCTAAGCTCTAACATTTCATCTTCACACAAACTATTGGGTTGTTCAGTCTGTTCTAATACAAGGCCTAGACTATTTCATATTATCCGAGGTTTAGCTACTGTAGGTTTTATTGACTTTTTCCCACCTTAAAAATTAAGAGAACATACTCTGTTCAAAGGGGAGAGAACAAAGTTTTTCATTTTAGATAGTCATTGTTTAAGTTATCCCACCACTTTTTTCATAAAAATCTAGTTCTGATGTGACAAGAGCAAAGTTTTAAAGAAAAAAAAGAAGCTTTTTTTTCAGATAATGCTTGCAATGGTAAAGGATTGTCAATATAAGTTTTGATGAATACAAGTACCAGAATGCATTGCGCTTTCGTCGATTTATGGGAAGCTACTTTAACATTTATTTTATGTTTTTATTTTGAATTTGCAATAATATTTTTTCAACAAAGTATGAGGAAAAATCGATTTTTGTGAATTTAAAATTGACCTATATTAGGTTATAAATATTTATGATTGTAATACTACGTTTTGAGCCAACGTTAAATAAATTCATAATAATAATAGTAATAATAATAATAAAACCAAAGTTCAACGAGGTTTACCTCTTTCCGTATACCATTGTCCACTTTCTGATTGTATCATATTTTCTCAACATTTTTCATTTTATCTGGTGTAGTAACTAAATGTTTTTTAACAAACATTTTTCTAACCTCATTTAATTAACTAAACTTCCACTTCAAAGTTTTCAAACACAAACTTCAACATTTCTTGAGAGTCTTTTAATTTTTTGGCTGTTCATTTTCAATATCTATCAAGTTTTAAAAAAAAATTTGCCGGTTTGTAATCATTCCCTCTAAGAATTGTAGCCATATAGTTTCTGTCTCCAAGCTTTTCTAAACTTTCACGTAAAGATTTGATTTTGTTCGCTGATAGCCTTGTGTCTCTTTTTGGCATCAAGCAATAATCTTCGCTTAACATATATTAAGGGCCTTTTTCGAGTATTAAACTGATATTTGAAAGCATCAGCTTTCCCGAATGTCAAACCAGAAAACAAAATTTAGATAGAATTAATTATTTCATTCACCAGGCACATACTACAGACTAAATTCTCTATTCAGTAAGACACTTCCAGGTTTTCTAAGACTAAATGAAGTTTGGCGCTTTAAAAATCTAGCAACACAATCACGACCAGCCGCTTGCAAAACTGTTAAATGGATGCTTGATATCATTTTTTTCGCAATGTGACTTTACGGAGCTCATTTATAGACAAGCCATATAATGAATTGTCCATCTCCTTGACTTAAGATGCAAGATCCCTTTCCTGATTTTCAGTTAAAACTGTACGAATATGACTAAGTTTGTGTTGATATTGCTTATCCACAAGAAATTGCTTTGAGTTATTATCCATTACAGCCGTGCCGGAGCGACTCCAATGGCGCTTTGAACGATTTTCGACTTTTATTGTCTTCTGCTTTTTTAATGAGAAATTTAAAGAAGATCTGTGTTTACTGCAAGACTTAAAGCAAAGTTTATGCAGCCGGGTGCCTTTTTTACACCAACCTACATACAACTGGATTTTTTTATAGCAGAGCTACACACTAGGAAACTTGCTATCCAAAAATAGTTATCAAATGTCAAAATCGATCAGCTGTGTTACTGAATCCTATTGCCAAATGATAGAGCGCTCTAGTGAGTTGAATGAAGGACTTGCAAAAGTGATCTCAAACTGTTTTGGCGTCCTTCGAAAAATTATTTGACACTTGATGTCCAATCCGTTTTAATTCCGAAGCTTTCTGCCTCCAATCCCCAAGGTAAAAACCAGCTTAAAACCCATAAAACCAGACATGTCTCGTGAACTATGTGTCCAACTGTTATTGAGTTAATGCGATAACTAGTTGTAATAGTGACATGAGCATTTCCTGTTGCAAGGTAGCGCAATGTCATGCATAGCCTTTCAGATGGTAAAATTGGTTCTCTTCGAACTGAAGATTTCTGAATTCGTGGTGCAACCAGTGAAAACATTTCAAATCTACCAGGAGACATTCTAAATTGCTCAAAGAAGTATTCTTGATCAAACAATTTTATGTCTCTAACTAAAAAATGGAATTCTCCTTTCCAATTTCTTTCCGTAAATAACTTTCATACCAACATTTTTCGCTTCCATTTCGCCTCCTTTCTATATTTACCTCGATACAATAAAGGCATCAAAACTGGTGGATCGTCAAAGAAGTCCATTATGAATCAAAAACAACGATAAAAATTTTATAAATCTATTCAAGTGGATATTGCCACCAGAAAATTTTTCATCCGAATAAGTTTCTGTTCGCAGAAAATTTTTCTGTCCCTGGAAAACTTTTCCTGCTTAAGATCGCCTTTTACTTAAAAAAATGTAACTTCATGCTCTGGTAAATACATTATCCTTTATAATTTCTTTAGAAATCAAAACCGGGTGTGTGTTAAACAATATTATTTATTAAATCTACGTATTACATGAGTAAAAAATAACTGTGTTTCGCAATTAATTTAAAATTTTTAATAGTTTATAAGAAGTTTATTTAAATTTTATTTTTGAAACATAAATAAAGTTTTTATTTTATTTTGTGAAAACATTTAACCCTGTAAATGTGTCTTGCTTATCTTTTTGAAATTAGCTCATAGTCAGCAACGAAAGGGCGGTTAGTTAAGATAGATGAGAGCGAGTTGGACGACACATTAAAAAAAAAAAAGAAAAAAAAAGGTTATATAAAATGGGCGAATTTAAACATGGTATCTTCGGCTGTTTTGATGATATTACCACTTGTTTATTAACTTATTTTGTACCATGTCTCACTGCTGGTAAAAACGCTGAACACGTCGACGAAAACTGTTTACTATATGGTATTGCAGCTATAACATGTGTTGGCCCTTGCACTCGAGCAATGATTCGACAAAAAATCCGTGAAAAATATGGCATAGAGGTAATGCACTATTTTACTCAAAAAAGTAAAATTAGATTTTTTAGTTTACATTTATCTCGAAATTTTCTGAATGACCTTAAGTAAAATGTTGAGATGGTATTGATGTGAAACATAAAACAAAGTACTATAAATTATTAAAACAAAATAGTTCAACAGAAAAAGTACATGTGTATATATACTGAATATGTATACGTAATTCACATAGTTCAATACCATTGGACCTGCATAATTTTAGGGCAAGATCTTGCATGTGTGGTATAAAACATAAAAACTTGTCAATTTTAATATTAAGATACTTTCTTTATTGATTTAACTGGTAATGTTTTTTGTCCACTTATTCTGAATTTAAGATGTTTGGTCAGTTGGGATTTAAAAATATTGAGTTTAGTTTTTTTAGTATTCAGAGAAATTTCGTTTGCTCAAAGCCATTAAACAAGATTAGACAAATCAGGATTAATGTGTTTGTTGAGTTTTTTGAACCAATTACTGACTTAGAGGAAGTTATTTATCAGCAAAATGGTATACAGTGGATTGGAGAATGCATTCATTAAGATCATTGATGCAGATTAGAAAAAGCAGCGGTCCAAGAGTAGAGACCTGTGGGATACCGCAATTCATTATTTAAGTTGTAAAGAATTTGTCATTAATTTACACGAACTGATAAGTAAGAAGCAAACCATTCAAGGGTATTATCTTTGATACCATTTCATCAAGAGTTTTTCATATGGCATCAATAATGTTAATAAATAAGAGTGGGTAGGAGAGATTTTGTTTCTAAAATCATATTGATATTTATAAGCTTTTAAATTTATCTTGAAAGCTATAGAGCCTAGTGTGCATGGGCTTTTCTGAGTCCACTCACAAAGGAACTTTATAGTAGACATATTTGCCGTGTTGTAAATGATGTTTAAAAGTGAGAAAAATGAATTATACTTTTGAATTCATAATAACGTCAGCTACTTGTAAATGTCACGAATATCATTTAAATGCATCAAAATTGTCTGAAATGGCTTTAAATAGGTTTTTTTTTTTTACATTATGCTAAGAATATTTGATTTAAAATATGATTTTTCGAACAAGGAACAAAAAAAAAGATTTTAGGCGCAAAATCACTAAAAATTGTAGAGACCCACTCAAAACCATCTCAAACCATGTACCTTTCAAAATATCTTAATGAAAATTTCTGCCTAAAAAGATACCAAAATTGCAAATATTGCGTTCACTAAGGTAAGGATCTAAGATATAAAATTTGTGAATTCAACTGATATCAAATCTACTTGAAAATCTTTTGTGAATGTTGTTTAAAATTTTAGGAAACCAAAAAGCTGACAAATATGAAGAATAAGTGGACATGCACAATAACTTGAGAAAAATTGGAGCTAATAAGAGCATAAAAATCCACGCTCTCCATAGCCTGGGAAATGATCAAGATGATCATTTCCCAGAAAACCTTGGTGATCTAAGTGACAAGCAAGGAGAATGATTCAACCAGGATATAAGAGTGATGGAGGAGATGTACCAGGGGTGGTGGGATAGCCATATAATGGTTAGTTATTGCTGGAGACTTCAACTTGATTGTGCAGGTTGCCATTTGCTAAAATAAGCTTTAAAAATTAAAAAAAGCATGATCCTGATGTATGATCTATAATAAGTTGTGGATGTTTACTGTTTGGGCGAGGTTATGAGCTGATAACACTAGTTTAAAGGAAATAGCAAAATTTATCTTTAATTTGAAAAAATAGAAAGTACAGTTTAAATTTCATGAAAAATTAAAAAATGAAATAATCCCATATTTGTTTCACCAAAAATCTAACCAGGTGAGAAAAACTGGACCATATTTTTGGATACAGAGTATTCAATTTATCCAAAGTCACTTATTAGCTTCCTGAAAGCAAAATATTTGTTGGCCAATGTGATTGAATTTATAAAAATTCCAGACAAATATTTTGTTTAAATTCTATTTGAAAATCTTGTTGTCTTGATAAGTAAGGTTATATGGAATAAATGAAAAGTATACGGTTTAAACTTGTAACGTTACTTTTTAGGGTGAGTTCCTCAACGATGTTGTGTGTCATTTTTGTTGTGGTGCATGCGCGCTATGTCAAGAATCCCAGGTTAGTTGTGACTTTTTTATAATTATAATATATTATAATTAGATTTTACATGCATTAAATACATTTGACTTTGTTTAAGTCTTCATTTTAAATACCTTTTTTACTTAATTTTTTTGAAATATGGTTAACTTGGGTTTGTTTACACAATGTTGCAACGCCGTAATATTACAAAAATATAAGTTACGGTGTTAACTTTGGTTTGTTTACACAATGTTACAACGCTGTAATATTACAACAATATAAGTTACGGTGTTAACTTAAAATTAACTTAAAATTCCTTATTGTAAACTTACTTTTTAATTACTTTTTCCTCAATAAAAAAAAACTGTATTCTCCCAGAACTCAATGCTGTTGATAATATTAACAACTGACGGCATTCTTTAAAATCATTGTAAGGATGACCCACATTCTAATTTTCAGAAAATCAAATATGAAATTGATCGTTTGTCCCTGAATAAAGCTTTTTCCATTATTAAAAGAGTTAGAATTTGTGGTGAAATATTTGAGATATATATTTATGGTGTCACCATAATGTTTTTTGTATATCTTCTTGTCACCTTAACACAAAAGTTATCACTAGATCACCCTTAATGCGACATAAATTTGTCACATAGTCTTGAAATATATATTTCATTTTCATAGTTACACATAGTACAAATCACAAGTAAACAGGGTGCAAGTCCCTTTTCGTCAGATATCTTGTCGCTTAAAAGACTCACCAGTGTGGACACACAAGAGCACATATTGATGATATTGGAGACAGTATATACTATTGTCAATAATTCTGTTGCCATATTTTGGGTTTTTTGGTGTTGAAGCAATAATTGCTTGTACCTATCGTTTAGATGCAGATGATAAATTAATTAGAGATTCGTTATTTATTAGCTACATTATTTACAATTAAATTTATTTCAATATTAATATCAGATTCAATAGAATGTTTGGCAATAACATCACAATCTACTCTCATTAAACTGTTAAACCTTTTCTAATAAAATCCTTTTATTTTTACCTCTATACCAACTGCTAGCCAAAAAATACATCATTTTGAGAAAAAACGTGTTTTAATATATTAAAAAACCAAAAAATGTTGATCAATGTTTTCCGCTACTCTTCATAGCTCTCCATGGCTCTGTTGCTTCATTTTGGTCACGATAACCTTTCTTTATGGCTCTCAACTTTTTTTGTCTCTGTTTTATCGGTGTGCTAGACTGCAGTTTTGTTTTATCGGTGTGCTACACTGTAGTTTTGTTTTATTGGGGCGCTACACTGTAGTTTTGTTTTATTGGTGCGCTACACTGTAGTTTTGTTTTATCGGTGTGCTACACTGCAGTTTTGTTTTATCGATGTGCTACACTGTAGTTTTGTTTTATCGGTGTGCTACACTGTAGTTTTGTTTTATTGGTGTGCTACACTGTAGTTTTGTTTTATCGGTGTGCTACACTGCAGTTTTGTTTTGTTCAAGCATTGGGCATCTTTCTGCAAACAATAATTGCTAATGCTCACATCGATATGCATTTTTAGTTCAGAAAAAAATTTTTCTAAAAGCTTTGTTCTGATTTTCAGGCGCTTTTTCTGAAATTAGTTCACCTGTTAAAAAGAAGAAGTTCATATTAAAACACTTATATCTGAATTTTCAAAAATGATTAAAAAATCCCCTTTGTCGAAAGGCTTCTTTGCAAATACACCAAGCCCTAGAAGGTAAAAATGGCTATTAAACTATTAAACCTAAAATATTCAAATTTTTGCAAATGAAAATCCTCAATATACAAAGTACAAATTGTGAAGCCTTAAAACTAATCTCTAAAACATTTCTACTAAAAAAGTAAATGTCAGATTAAAAAAACGTTTAAATAACTCTAAATTTGTGGTGTCCTCTTCAAGAAACATAAAAATTCTAAACATTGTGTCTTATAAAATGGTATATGTCACCTTAAAGAAACTTTATATTTTCAAAAACACTTCAGAACCTTTGCCTTTCATTATGTAAATTTACCACCTCAAAATACTTTAAATATGTGAAGACATCTATAAAATCTGTCTATTCCAAGTTTTGTGTATTTTATCTTAAAGAAACTTTTAACATCCGAAAAATCTTCTCATTTGAAAAATTCCTCATTTTCTAAATGCCACCTAATAGACAAATGCAATTTAAACACCATTGAAATGTGTATAGTGTAAAGAAGCTTTTAAATAACCAAATGCACCTTAAAGAAGCTTTTAAATAACCAAATGCAACTTAAAGAAGCTTTTAAATAACCAAATGCAACTTAAAGAAGCTTTTAAATAATCAAATGCAGGTTAAAAGCCATTATCTGTGTATAGGTCACCTTCAGATTTTAAATAATCAGGCACATTTCAAACACTATATCTTTTAAATGTGTATATATGTGTTACCTTAAAGGTACTTCGACATGTTGGTCTCTTTTTAAGAAGTTTAAATAAAGAATGCTTTTTGAGTTGTTTTGGAGTACAGTTTAACATGCCTTTTGATGACATCACAGTTACTTATTACACATTTAGGACATCAAGTTTTTATCTATATCTTCAGAAGTAACAACAGTTTTTAGATAATCTTTGATAAGGTGATGGATGTCTATGTCTTTAATACTTATGCAGGAAAACAGAAATTATATTTTTGAATGAAAGGTGACTAGTTCCAGGCGTTTTAGGTTTTTGAACAATGTGGAATATCTTTATTTTGGCTTTTTGGTTTTCAAAAAAAATTTACATACAAATCTGTCATGTTATAACGGCTTTCCTCAAAAAAATTTAAATGTTATTTGAAATTTCAAACATGATTTATTATCAATAAACTAAAAACATAAAGAGCTTGGAACTAGCCATCAGTAAATGATAAAATTGTGATGTCTAAATGTGCCATAAGTATCAGTGATGTCATCAATAGGCCTGTTTCACACCATAGCTCAAAATTTCAAACACTTCTAACTTCATTTCTTTAACTCTTTTAACTAGAGACCAACATACCAAAGTACCTTAGAGTCCATTTAAATAATGAAATGCAACTTAAAAACCATTATCTTGTAGTGTATATTTCGCTTTAAGGAAATTTCATATAATCAAGCACTTCAAAAACAATTATTTTCTAACTTTGTATGTCACCTTAAAGAAGCTTTTAAATAACCAAATGCAACTCAAAAACTGTATATGTCACCTTAAAGATTTTAAATAATCAAAGGAAACTCAAACACCATTATCTTCTAAATGTGTATGTCACCTTAAGGAAACTTTTAAATAATAAAATGCAACTCCAAAACCCCATAATCTTTTAAAAGTGTAATTTCACCTTAAAAGCTTTTAACTTTTTCAAACCTATATATATATATATATTTGCCAATATCAAATTTTCTTATTGCATGATTTTTATTATTATGATTATTGTTAGTGCTGCAGAATTTTGAAACTTTGTGTTCAACCATTTATCTTTCAGGAAATTCAAGGCCAAGGTGGACCAGGTATCCTGTCAATGGCAAGGGAATAAGAAATTTTATTATGTGGTATATTGCACTTTTTCAGTTACGGAGATCACCTGTTTAATTCATAGTTTTTCTAATGAAATTGTAAATTTTACATTAAATATATAAAAAGAAATAATTGTTTGCTTAATTAATAATACATCTTTTTAAGAGCAAAATACAGCAAAGGGTATGGTTTGATAATAGCAATGATATTTCCTATTTTTTCCACTTTTTAAATATATAATGTAGGCTTGGTTATTTTAGTAATTACATGTGTAGATATTTTACTATTTCAAACACAAAGAAATAAAAATTCTTGTAAATTAGGTATTTTTCTTAGTGTCTTACATTTTTTTCTTGTTCTAACCCAGAAATTCCCCGAAATTTTTTCGAATTTTGATTCTTTCTTATTGTAAGTTAATTTTAAGTCATTAAATTTTTTTTTTATGCGGAAGATTTTGCATAGAAAAAATCTCTAAAATAAAGTTAGTGAGCTACAGTCATGAAATTTACCACAGTCAGGTATCATAAATACCTTGCCAAAATTTTATTAACCAAGTCACTTGAAGATTTTCTGGGGCCACACAGGAGTGGGTATTATAGTGACCATAAAACGCCAATATCCCCGTCTATTTTCTTGCATGAAGAGAAATGAAAGATAGTGTGGTGCCAAGGATATCAGGTTTTCAGGAATTTGACTCTAATCGATTTCAATATCAGGGTACAAAGCAATATTCAATTTCAAATTATGATGAGCTTGCCAAACTAACTCAGTTGAAATTGTTTAAATAAAATAAACATGACCTCTATACAATTTCCTCTTTAACTTAACCATTATGATCTTTAGCTTAACCTTTATGAACATTATTAGCACCCAGAGGTAAAGTCCTGGCAATGTCATGCATAGTAACTGGCACATTACAAATACTACCTTTCAATTTTGGAGAGTGGCCTTTCATCATTATTGTTACTTTTTTAAAAAAAGAATTTGCCTTGATATTATTACTCTTTCAAGTTTGTTTAGATTATGAAAAAAAGAAGCTGCTTTCTTTCACAATTTCTTTGTCTTCTTCAACAGTAAAACTGGGAAGAGTTGCGCTGAGTTAAGTACTCGCAGTTTGCCTCTTATTACAGCAGAATATTTCGTTACCATGCTCCCTGTCAATATATGCAGAGATATCGTATTTAGTCTCAGGGTTTTTTTTTTTTTTTTTCGTTTCTTGTGGACGACGAAAACGACAAAGGCCTAAGCAAATGAAGTGCACTATTCGTAAGGTGCGATTTAATAAACCTTTTTCTGCGCATTGAGATTTGAGCCGATGCCGAAACTCTCATGCGGAAATAAGAGTTGATAAAAAGACAGCGTCTGCTCACTCAGTGTAAATAATAATATGAATGTTTGGTGGTAAGTATCAGTATTAGTTTTCCAACCTAATCTACTTTGTAAATTATATTAGAGTGGCGAAAAATTTTAAATCGAAATTATAGTCTGACGAAATGTATGCATATATAAGAAATGAAAAATATGATGGTATAACGCCCAAGTAACTCGGAAATCACTGTATCTATACAGATACAGAATTTTATGATCACAGCTTTACTTTTTTTGTAAAGAATCTAAATTTTCATTGATCCTGGGTGTACTTGTCTAAATAATCTATCTTAGAAACAGGGGTTTTTTTCTAGATAGCTACAATTTTTAAAACGAATGACTGCTGAGCATCAAAAATTGGTTTTATTTAATTGTCGTCTATCAAAATTAGACGCTCTTGTAAAGGATATTTTATCTAATATCTATCTAAGTTTAGTCTTTATGGTTGCATAGGAAGATTATATATATATTTTAGAAGAATAACACCTAGTCACAAAAATTATTTTTAATTTAATTAAAAAGAGATGCAATGAGATTATCTTCCTTTTCACCTTGCCTTGATTGTATTCGCGATTCTATTTTAATAATGTTTCTCTCAGGTCATTTATTATAAAACGAATTTGGAGAAAAGAACTTTGGAATGCCAACCAGATGAAGCGCATTCGTTAATTTAAAACAGAAATTTAGGAGTAATAGTGATTATTTGGAAATATCCATGCCTAAATTATTGAAAATGGTATTGTAAACTTGTCAGTATACTTCCAGTTCTTTCTCCGCAATGTAAATGCTAAATATAACATGGCGTTTCTTTGACCTTTTATGTAATGAGAATTTTCTTGGACCTGGTTGGTAGATATTCTTTACAAGATATTTTTTATTAGATTCCTGATGTTTTTTTCTTAATTTTTATTTTCAATTAAGTTTTCAGCGTGATGGTGACTCGATACTTCCTTTTTCTTGTTATGGACAGTTCTATAAAATTTTCTACAAATGTTATTTTTTTATAAAATCAGTATTTTTATTCTACTCATGTTTTTATTTTATTGTCTTATAAGGGTATTTTTGTGTGTGATGTATAACGAGGCCACTATGAAAACACTGTTGTGACAGACAATTTTTGTGCCCATCCTTTCCACCATTTGTTTTTTTGTTGTCTATCATTTTGTAATTTTCATAGCATATGTATATTTTTTTTGTGGCAGAATAAAGACTTACGACGACGTTTTTCTTTAGAGTTTTGTTATGAAAGTATATAATCTGTAAATATTTGATTAGTATTTTTTATATACTCTTTGTTTATTCAGGTCATCTAATAAAAGATTTCCTTAGGTGTTATAAACTTAATCTTCAACGGTTTATGAACTGTGTATTTCAACTGTGTTTTTAATCATTCTTCATAATTGCGTCGTCTCTAGCATGAAATATCATTTATTCCTTAAATTTAATTAAAACGTGAATTTTAAGATTTTAAAATGTACACTTCGCAAGATTACTTTATCTGAAATCATCCTTTTTTCTTGGAAGCAATGTGTTATGGGTGATTATTCGAATTTCCTTATTATTATTATTATTTTTTTTTTTTTTTAAACTCCAGTTATTAATTTTTAAAATATTCTATTTTGCCGTCATATACAAATAATTTACGGTATTCTCATTTATTATCTTTGCTAAAAAAAATATTCCTTGCTGTAGTTTTACGAACTATATTTAGGTCAAAAATGTCCTATTTCGATTTTTAAATATATGTTATCGTATATGTGCTCTCGTCTTTCAGTTTGGACCACTTTTGTTTTTAATTTGGGGAGTTTTGTTTGGTTAAAAAAACCTGGAGGACATTTTACCAGTTTAGACCGCTTTCGTTTTTAAAATGGGGAGTTTTGATTGGTAAAAAAACCTGGAGATCAATGGAAACTCCGCCTTGCCCGATTTAAGCTGCACATCTAACATTTTTGATCTAACCGTGTTCTTCCCACAATTCTTTTGACCGATTGGAATCACCGTCCAGACTGTATTTGCTTAGTAGACTGGGTCTTATCTTTCCCAAACTAGCAAATATTAAGATAAGAATATTATCCCAAAAAGCGATCTCTTTAGCATGGAATCTTCTAGAAGCAGTTTGTTTGAAAAAGTGAGAGCTGGTTTTGAAAGTAATGATTGCGCTGCGTTATTCATCATATACGAAGATTTTAAAGCAAATGTCAGAATGGTAGAGGATATAGTTGATCATTTTGCACTGTGACAGTCTGGTAAGGTTAATGAATACAATAAACTTGGTCTTCTCCTTGATCTAGAGAATTTACCCAAAATCAAAATGAGAGGTTAAACGCTGCATATTGTAGCTTAAACAAAAATGATCCTACGGTGCATATTCTTTATAAGTAGATAGAGGGTCGTCCGCGAGAACAATTTTTAAATAGATAATAATTGAAATAATGCAATATTACATAATGACGGATTCCAGACCATATTTTGGACGTTTAAAGACCCTGGTTTATACTATAATAAATAAATACCTCTGATTTTTATCAATTTCAAAAGTTGTGATTGCGATTTGGAAATGATGATTTTTAATAAAAGCCCGTTAAAGTAAAAAATAAACCTAAAATATCCAGCACCATGAACTTTTCCTTGTCATTATTTTTGTCTTCAAAACCATTAAGCTTGTTTCAACTTTTTTTGTCATAATTTTGTTGACTCCATTGATTTAATCCATTATACGCATTTGTTCACTATTTTCGAGTAAACAAAAACTTTCCTTAAACTTTCCAAAACAACTTTACAACTTTATTATTGCAGATAAGGTAGGTAAGCATTGCAGTGTCACCCCTAAGGAGGAGGCATTTTCTTGTCCTGAATAAATTGGGAATTGTCTCCTCAGTTCAATGTCCATCATTCTTGTTGGAAATAATAGTTTAAAAGTCTTAAGAATCTTATCATCTTTGGAATTTTTCTTATATGCTTATTATTCGTATTATTGTGAGTTATGAGTCTCTGGCGCTGCATTCATTTTCTCGTTAATCCTGTTAGTCAGGGATTTGGGCCAAAACCTCAAAAAAAAAAATGTATTAAACTAAAACTTTCAGGATGTGTTCGTTAATATGTGTGTGATAATTTATCAAAAGTATACAACTCTTAGTGTTTTTTCATGTGAATGGGAAGGAACCTTGCCGTGGTTCACATGCTTAAGATTAAATAATAGAAAAGCTGCTATTCTTTTATTACTAATACTTTCCTTGTCTATTTATGTAACGAATGTAGTAGTATACTGTGTTTTCATTAATGGAAATGCATTAATAGTTGATGTTGATTGTTTTAGTTTTTAAACACTAGAAACCGGGCTATAAATTTGCTTGCCAATATCTAATTGTCACCTATGGGGAAAAAAATCGGACGCATCAACTGGGAGACCTTTCCGTGCGTGAATAACTTACAAGAAAGCATCCTACTGTTTACACAAAAAAAATTGCTACTTAGTTTAGAGTAGGATTTTTGGCCCATTTTCCATCACACCCAACCATGGCGGAGGGGGAGGATCAGAAGAGCGTAGGAATGGAAGGGCGGAGGGTGCTTAATATGATTAAGATTTTGACCTACTTGAAAAATATTCGAAATATTCGCCCCTAAAACGAATCTGTTGACTTCATTTTGACTGTCCGAAAACCTGACTTTTTTTTTCTTAGTAATATGTTTTTCCAATAACATATATAAACGAATGTTACATAAACATGTACAATACAATTATGTATTACATAAAAAGTGTTTGTTGTAACAGTTTAACTTAAGTTGATTTATGGTTATTGGACGGAAAACCCAGAAGGTTCATCGTTTCATGGAAAACCGTTTTGAACTTGCGGTATCCAAGTTAAACTTATATACTATTATTGCATCAGATGCTCTATATAAACAGGTCTCTTCGTCTCTTTGATGTTTGATAGTGAATAGTTGTACGTTGTGTCATAACGTTGGGTGTAGATTTTATAAAATAAAAATTTTAAATAACTCCGAAGGAGTGCAACAGAAAAATCTCGCATGAAGGATGCAAAGAAGCATAAACTTTCCTCCTGTGCTCACAACAATACTATACCGTTGCGAAATTATTATTATTTTTTTTTTTTATTGTAAACAAGAGCTTTGTTAGTTGCTTTACTTAGGCAATAAAGTTTTTTTCGAACCTTGTTATTCCTTCTAAATATTAATCAAATTTTCCTTCACTCTCTTATACGTTTTTTATCAACTTGCAGAAGTGGAACTATTACTTCCTGCGTAAGCCATTGCTTCGAACTTATATTTTGAGTTTTAGCTTGAAATTGTTTTGGTTGGCAGGGTCACTTCGTTTGTTTTGGTTTTATCTGTCATATTCATGTCTTATTTTCCTTGAAGCTGCTATTTTTGGCCACCTCCTTTGCCAATCGAAGTGGACTCCTAGACTTGATATAAGAGGGGAACATGGTGAAAAGACATTGGCTGCTTATTTAAGGGATAAAGAAAAAAGAGAAATTGGAATAGCATCCAAACTCACTAAGCAGTTTTTTCAATGCGGGCAAGAAAAACATTGTAACAGCAACCTTCTTGTGAAAACGAGAAGTTTGCTTTGTCATCTCTGTTCGCCGTACTAATAAATAAATAACAAAAAATTTTTACTGTTCTTAACTAGGAAAGGCAATTACAAACTTTTTTATATGAAAGCGATTTTAAAAAGAGGACTATTTTGAATAAACTTTCGTTTTAAAAAAATACCAAATAGGAAAATCGCCGCTTTCTTTGGCTCTAACTCTATTTTATTAAGTTTGGTTTCCACTGTGAGATAAAATGATACCGAGTACACTCAGAACTTTCATCTGCGTTTACTGAAAAAACTAACGGCGAGAAAATGTCGTGCTCAATATTCATAATTCTATGATTACTCTATCACCTTTTCTCCTTTTTGTATTTCTTTAAAATCTTAATTTAATTGAGCTTTCATAGTCTATTTGTTTTTTATCCAAAAATATTGGAATTCCCAGTTAACTGTTTTTAACTGGTAATGATAATGGCTTTCGTTCGTGTGAGAGAAGAATCAATTAAAGCTGGTATAAACTGTTCATCTATGACACGATCAAATGGTTTCACAAGCTCACTCATTCCAGGAATTGTTTGCACGAAGTAACAGTGTTGTTCACCATGTAAAAAAGCAGCATACGCAGCTTGTGGTTGTGATTTAGCAATTTGTGATAAACATGTAAGTTCGGTACACCAGTTGTTTATTTTACCCATACAGTATCTTAAGGGAAAATCATCACTATCAACTACAGCACTTAGGTGGAGTTTTCTCTCGGTGGTGTATTTAATTTCTTTCTTAGAAAAGAGGGATTTCGCTTCATCTAGCTTATTCTTATTCTTTAAAATAAGATAGGATTTATACATTGACAAAATATCCGTATTTCATACCTTGATCTAAAATAGTTTCCCACCAAGATTTAAGGTTGGTTAGAGAACCAGCTTCAGTTGCATCATCAGCGAGCCATACCTGTTTTCCTTGTGATGATGCTTGTTTCAAAGTATGTTGAAAGGTAGAAGTACCTAAGGCGTAGAAGCACCTAAGGCGTAGAAGGAAGGGCATAGGTAAATTGTCTCCCTGTGCTGTATCTTCCCAGGATAGTAATTTCTTGACATCCGAAATGATTAGGCGGGTTGGATTTTGGTACATGTTGAATAGAGTTGTTGCATATTAGGTTATGGGTTGACATTCCCGATC
>JAUZNK010061605.1:0-14849 GCA_035046665.1 Euphysa ruthae
TTTAAACGACGTTCTTAACATTTATTTTGTAAATTTTTTATTGATAGTGAATAAATACTTACTTACTTACTTACTTAGAATACCTATTCAATTCAATTCTGTTAGATTCTTAAAAAATAATATTTTTTGCAGAATGTCAACTGTTGAAAAAGTTTGCTTTTGCTTGGCGCCTTAAATTTTAAGAGAAATTGAGAAATATGGTTTTTTTTATTGTCAAAATAATTTCCTGGAGTCTAAAAGTCACAAGGAAAGCATATTTGGTTTAGAGATATAAAGTTGAGTTGAAAAAAAATTTTGAAAGTGTTAACATGGTTTTAGGTTTACTTTTACAATTAATCAAAACAAAACCATCTACGTTTGCTAGTTCTGATGACTCAGCGAAAATAATCAAAAGACTTCAGTAAGTACTGGCTGCTTTTTAATTCCTTTTTTTATTCAGTATATCCATTGGATACCTTTCCATATTTTTTCTACTTTGTTTGAGAAGGAACGTCTACGAGTATAAAACCAAAGAGCTTTTTCTTTGATGATTCAATGGGCTGAAAATAAAGAAATTCCAAATAAATTCAATCAACCCTCTACTGCGGTTCCAGATTACAAAATATTTTGATATCAGAGGAACCATTGATTTTACCATTCTAAACTTTTGCAACTCTCTCCTATTAAGTAATTGTTATTTAAGTTTTTCCCACATTATTCTGGGTGTGATAGATACATAATAAACATTGGTTAAAATCTATGCTAGATCATTTTTTTAGCCTTTGTTTACTTTATCTTAACCAAAGTCTTTCTCAGTATTAGTAAAATCTACTTTATCTTTATCTCTTCTTTTAGCTTCCTGTATAGCAGTGGCTTTGCAAAAAGCTTTTGATTTAAAAAAAAATTTTTTTACTCAAATCATGTCTTATTTAAGGGAATTGACCGAACACGTAATTAAAATTTTTGTTTGAAACAAAAACTTATTGATTCAAGATAATTTACTAGGTCGCTATTCGAAAAACTAGAAGATACAAGCATCGATGTAGATAACTTGAATGTAAGTTTTTTACTCAGATATTATAAAAGATTTACATATCCATTTACATCTCAATTCTTTTGTTTCAATAAAAATTGCGGGAGTGGCATTTCATTTATTTTTTTAGCACTTTCAGTGAATCAACCTAGCAAGTTGAATTCTCCCATGTTTGTCTGTCTGTTTACCATTCTTCTCCAAAATATATATATATTTTTTTTCTGAAATTTGGTTTGAAATTGTAAGGTCATAAGGGAAAACGAATGGCAATTTTACGTTTTTTGAAAAAAAAGTGATATTTTTTGGTAGTGGATGTTATGTGCCTAAAATCAACAGTTTAAAAATTTTCTCGATGGGTGTTCATTATATATATTTTTTTTTAGTTTTGCATGAAGTTGAAGGACTATATCTATGACCACCTGCCAAAAATTTTTATTTGGGCCCCAGTCTGATGTATGACCAGTAAACAAACAAAAATCAGTCTTTTTTGGCTTCTTTCTAAAAGTTGATCTCCGATTATGCTGAAATTTTTTTGAATTTTATAAGCTTGTTAGCCATTTTGAAAATGTTATTGGGCCCAATCATTTTAGGCCTAAAGTCAGCAGCTTTGACATTTTACCCGAATATGCTTTTCCCTACATTTAAATTTTGCATAAAGTTACAAGAAGATAAAGGGGATAGAGGGCTTCTTTTGACCCAAATGGCCGCCTATCAAAAGTTGTTTTTTTGGCATTGGGCCAAAATATCGTTTTCTTGAAATCTATTAAGTCAGTTTTACATGAAGTTAAAGAAGTGTAGAGAGTATCTATTTGTTATTCGTTTACAAGGTCCAAGTATGGTAATTTTAAATCTAAAAGCATTTTCTTTGGATTAATTTTTTTAAAAATTTTGTTTGAACTCATAGTAATATAGAGAGTATTTTTTGCAGTGTGAGGAACTTGTCAGAATATATATTTTTGGCAAGAAATTGTATCTCAATTACGCTAATTACGTTTTATTTAATCGGAAAAAAATAATTGATTAACGTGTTAATTTTAATGTAGTTTCCCATAGTTCATTCCTCAATAAATGTTTGTTTTTATTAAATTTTAACCCGCAATATTGGATTCCAGTATCAAGTACCACTTGAGTAAACATATTTAAAGTTTTTGTGTTGTTGCTTATATTTCCCTTTTACTTAAAGAAGCCTCTTGAATTACCCCTTTGAAAGATGCAAGACATGGTTTCCAGCCTTTTACTCATAAAATGAGTATGTTTTACAGAAATTGTTTTGGTCTAGCTGTGACTTCTTACCATACTTGATTGAGGTATTGTCATAAGCTCTAGCATACTGAAATTTAATTAAATTGTGGGTGGATTTTAAAGAAATTTTTAAATTAAAATTTTTGGCCCATATTGCTATTGATTAAAAATTATAATTTTTGCGTATCTTGAGAATTTCATTTTGGATTATCCACAAGCAATAAAGGAGGCCAAATTTTGGCTGCAAATGAGATATGTTTGCTTTCTTTAAAAGACATATTGGTTATTTTTAAAAACTAAAAAACTATTGCTTACATATTGTATGTATTTCCGCCAGTGTTAGAGTATTTTCAGCCTTCCTATAAATTCTGTAAAATCGCCGTAATTTTTAGACCTTTCTTGGAATGAAATTATCAGTACGAGGCTGAAGCTCTTTATAATTAGCCTCTTAATCAATGCTTTATCAGTTTTTAAGTGGGTGGAAGTATTATTTGCTTTATAATTTTACATAGTTTTAACACCTTGAAGTGGTCTGTAACAATATAACTGGTTATGAATGGTTTCTGCAGCGAAGAAGAGAATTAGGAGAAGCAATTTTTATGAGCCATGTATACCACTTATCAAACACTCAAAATAGAATGCTAGTAGCATACACTGTATGCATCATGCAATAAATAGGGTTTTTAGCTCCACGACCACATCAATTTGACATTTTCATCAAAATCATGTCATTGGCTTAGACAGACAAGATTGGAAAATATTTATTTTTACAGTAGTTTAGTTAATTGAAAAGGACTATGTGATAAGTCATACCATATTTTGTCTATTTAAATTGTATTTTTTTCACACTTAAGAAAGTCTGCCTGCAAATATTTTGGTTTTCTCATATGGATTACATTATTTCATTAAGGCATTGGATATATGTCGAGAGACGCTATTATCATTGACTACAAAGCGAATAGGTACCT
Organism: Euphysa ruthae; assembly: GCA_035046665.1. Taxonomy (NCBI): domain Eukaryota; kingdom Metazoa; phylum Cnidaria; class Hydrozoa; order Anthoathecata; family Corymorphidae; genus Euphysa; species Euphysa ruthae. The sequence continues at coordinate 3,223 of JAUZNK010061605.1, forward strand.
GGTTTAAAGATGAGATGAGGACCCTTGGTGCATTGGACTTTCTTATGGACACAAGTAAAATGTTTATCTGACATTCACAGAATTAATCCCTTAATTGAACTATTTAAAAAAATGGCAGAGCCAAAATGGTCCCCTAGGATTTCCTTTTTCATTTGTCTTTTTCTCGATACATAACGTTTTTTCTTAGTAGTTTGTTTTTCAATTTCTTATTTCTAATTTCTTATTGGTCATGATTTTGATGATCTCAGGGCATTGTTTTATAATATGGTTGAAAGTGTCATAAATTTCTTGATGTAATGTCACTTAGTATGGCTTCATCATTTTTTATAGGTTTTAGGTAAATTTTTTTTTAATTCTTTAAAAGGAAATCTGTAGAAAATTTCACCAATATCTAACTGGCCTGCTGTTGTTATATTTCTAATGGAGACCCAATTTTTTTATTAAAATAAGCAACATAGATAAAATCGTAAAGTCAATAGGTTAATATGGTTGTAAAATTTAACAAGGGATTGTGATTTAAAGTGCAAAATTTAGTTTTTACTTGAATGGTATAAAAGTGACTATTTTAGATTAATAAAAAAATGAACTTATGCTCATTCCTTTTAAAAATTCCATTTTTTTTTCTTTAAAATTTATGTCTCTATTTAACAATTATTTTTTGGTATTAGAAAGCATTATCTCCCTGGTCCCCCAATAGACTATTTTCTTGATGTTAAAACATATCATTTGTGAAGTTACATTTTGAAATTCACTAAATTTATACATTAAACTGTTCATAATTGTCAATATCCACAAAGCAGTCAGAGCAAAGCAAATCATATTTTGATGTTATGGTATATCTAGCAAACTTTTAAATTAGTTTTATTCAAATGCTTTTCATTTAGAAAAAAATTTCTTTTACACTCTTGGGTAATATAATAATATCCAAACATAATTAATATAATAATAATAATAATAATAATAATATCCAAACATATTTAGTAAACTTTCAAGCTTTTTTCTAAATCGAAAAATTTCTCAATTTGCTCGTTTAATACTATAAGTACTAAATTTCTTCTTGCGTTCTTTTTTCTTGTGAGAAGTTAAATGACTTTACTAAAATCGTTTTACACTGCAGTATAGAAAAACTCAAAATCTTAATAGACTCCCACAGAAATTAGAAATGGAAAAAAAAGTCAAATTTAAGCATTGGACTTTTTTTTCTTGTTTCTATCTATGCAGTTTCTTTGAACATATATCAAAGGCGGTAAGAATTTCTTTCATAATATTTCAAGATTTTGCTGTTTTTGTCTCATAAAATATGTTTTATAAGTATATTAAAAAAATAAAAACATAACAAAATTTTAAAATAATAAATTACCATTGAAAACGAATATTTTTTTTCAGTTTATTCTATGAGCACTTGCATTCATAAAAATAAAGAACATAGTCCAAGTTTTAGGACAATGGAACGATGCTTAGTACTGCTTGCAGATGTAAGTTGCTCGTTTGATTTCGTCCTTTACAATTAAATAATATAATACAAGTCAACTATCTTTTGGCAAAACAATATGCAATTAAACAAAAGGTTGATGTTTTGATGCAAAGTTTTTCTGAGAGTGTTGTTTAATAAATATTTCAACAGTCGAACCAGTTATTATATGCTATATTTTTGCTTTTTAACCAATCATTCTTTCTTTTCTTTCTTAACCTATTAAGATAAGCAGATAAATTAGATTTATTTTGACCATTCATTGGCATAGCTTATGTTTATAAGATTTCAAGGTTTTCTTTTGTGAGAGTACTCAAGAAATGCAAATAAATTGTTTATCCATTAAAAATTTTTTTATTGCATTTTTTGAACTGAAAACATTTATCCTTTTGTTTTTACTGGAGATGGGTCAATCTAATCTGAAATGCAATGGACTTAGTTAGCAACTTGACCAGCAGTAATATAGGTCTCTGATTTAAGCTTTTTATTTAATTATAGGTCACTGTAGGAAACAATGAAAATCAGCATTTTCTTGTAAACTACAGGAAAGGAGTTCTTTTGGAGGCATGTATAAGGTTAGGGATTTATTTTTGCAGAAACATAAGGAAATTGGCAAAAAATTGAAATATAAACATTAATTCCCGATTAAATTTGAAATCAGTAAAAAAAAAAAAAAAAAAATCTTAAACAAATGTGGTTTTGAAATAATGATTATTGATTATCACTAGATTATGAATTAGTTTTTGTTATTAAGAAAACAGCATCAGAATCTTCTTCTATTTTTGGTGTTTTTCAAAGTTTTGAGAGATAAATGAGGTAGTTTTGGGTTTCCCCAACTCTCAGGCTCTGTCTCTGCAGATGTGTGGTACACATCTTTGATTTTAGATACAAATGTCTGAAAATATAATTGAAATTTTTTTAACTAAAAGCTTTAAAGGAGAAAGTTGATCCTTTTGTTCCTTCCAATTTTTTTTTTTTTTTTTTTTTTTTTTGACATTTCAATTTTATTTTTTTTTGTATGGGGGTCTAATTAAATATATGATCTTTGAATTCACCTTACCATTCACAAATTGTTAGTGTAATAGTCGACGTATATTTGTTTTACGATGGCAAAAAACATCACACTTAATGGTAGATATAATTTTTTTTGCATACTGGAAACATTTTAGTCAGAGAAAAAATGCAACTTGCTAAAAAAAACTAATTACATAAGAATAAGACTATGCATTCATGCAGAGGCCCCCAGTTAACAAGAGCATTTGTGCTAGATATGTTAAATATCTCCACTAAATATTTATCAGCTGATTCTGTAGTGATGATGTAAACTATTTAAAAATTTGAATTTCTGAAGTTGAAAGAGGCCTAACATGTTTAAATTAATAAATTGGATATTAGAATAAGAGCGGAGCTCCATAAAAACATGGATAAGGGGTTACTCAGTGTACTTTTTTTCACACATGTATAATTTTGTTTCTACTGTTGACAAAATATATATAGGTCTAATTTTGCGTTTTAGTTTTAATTTCCTTTAAAAAGTAAGCTAATAAACGTTCAATAAATAGAATGGTTCACGGCTTTTTATGTACTTTAGAGTGAAAAAAAAAAAATAAATTATATAATTAAATAATTATTCCACTCTGATAATTTAGTAAAACCAAGCTTTTGGTTTTCTCAGATACTTTAGAGTATTTAGCTTTGAAAAAGTTTTGTTGTTAAAGTTTTTATCAGTTATTGAAAATTTTACAGACCAGATATTTGTTTTGAGACATAAAAATTATTTGTCAAAATATTTTCAGACAATGTTTTTGAAAGAATCAATTAATCAATAATCTTTATTTCACTTTTGTAAAATTACATAGTGAGAAAAAAATATACTATAGATTTAAATGCTAATATAAACCCATCAATTTTTTTTTTTAATATAATAAACATACTAGACAGACTATCTGCAAATACAACAACTATATTTTAAAATCGTCCTCTCCTTAACCAGTTTTTTAACACAAGAGATAAATAATTCAGTTATCAGGAAGTAGTATTTAGCTATTGTGAGAAAACAGGACATAATTGTTGGAAGGACTCAGAGTATTTATTTTGACTTTTTAATGTGGAATACCACTTTATAGTCCTAATTGGGAAATTTGAAAAATTCATAGTGAAAATTTTCTTCTATGTATGAATAACCGTTTAACTTAATCTTTTATGCCATTCTAATAGACAGGTTTTATTCTCATGTTGTTATAGATAGATAGATATCTTGTTTTAAAGTTGATAGCAGTATAGTTATAAAATAAATACAGCTAATTTAAATCAACTATCCGAAAATACTACTACAAATAATATATATTAAATATTTATACACCCCTTGCAGGACCATTTGACAACTTGCGGGATCATTTTTTAAGGCCAAATTTGAATTCTTGTAGTGAGGTGGAATTTATTATATGGCGGCTAAGCGAGTTCCACACAGTTATACTCTGGTAAAGATTTTTATCTGTACCGGAAGATCTTGAGTGCTTATCTAGTAAGACAAGTAGTTTCTGTGCTTGTATATTCATATGTAGGTTTTTAATATAAAAAAGTTTTTTCAAAAAATTAGGGTTTAGGTTATGGAGTTTAGAAGTCCTCACACATTAAAACACAGAGATTCTTAGTGTGCATAGTTGTTTCCCCAGCTAACTCTAAAAGATTTCCTAATCCTAAATCATCCCTCTTATATACTACCTTTAATGCTCTCTTGTGTGTTTTGTTAATAAGATTAATGCATGTTTTGATCAAAATATCCATATTAGGGGACAATAGTTAAAAGCTGATAAAACAAATGCATTGTATAAAACCTTAGCCTTATCTAAAGAAATAAAGGCTTTGATGCGTCTAAGGGCATTGAATTTATTATTTGCCTTGATACAAATTGATTTATTGTGGCCATTAATTGTTGGTTTATGGTCAATATTTACCCCCAGAAGTTTGACTTCTTCTGATGCTAAAATTTTTTCTATCCCTATCGTCAGAAATAACTCATCAAAACAATTTACAATTCCCTAGATACGTGAGCTGGAACTTTGTAGGATTTTCTATCATGGAATTTATCGATAACCAGTCAATTATTTGAGAGCAATCTCTCTTTCGATGGTGGAGTAAGGCTTGTAAGTTCATATCACAAGTATACAATGTGTTGTCATCGGCAAAGTTACAGAGATCGGTTTTCGTTATGAATAAAAATAAGTTGTTAATAAATATGTTAAATAATAGAGATCTAATGATCAAACCTTGGGGTACTCCGTTAGGGTACGCAACTTCCATAAATATGCTAAAAGTGGAGAGTATTTTAACTCTTTGTGCACGCTTAGTCAAATATGAATATGAATAATATGTATAATTAAACATAGGCTTTTCTTACCAAAACCATATAATGCTAGTTTTGCCATGATGAGATCATGTGGCAAACAATCACAGACTTTCGATAAGTCAATTGTACTAATATGGGGTATATTAGTACCAATACAAGTCTTCTAGTTTTTTAAATGAACGAAATGTGTGTATTGTGTAATGTGCTTTTTGCAGAAACCACACAAATGGCAGAAAGTTTTTCGTTTTCATAAAAAGTTATTTGATCGAACATAAGTCACTCAAATATTTTTGATAGTACTGGTAAAATAGTACTAATTGGTCTATAATTTGATTTAAGTGTAGCATATTCCTTTTTAAAGATGGGTGTTATATCAGCGCACTTTAACTCGACCGGAAACACACAGTCATTAATGGAGTTGTTTCTGCAATCCGTTAGTGTATCTCAGCAAAATTCAGAAGATATTTTTATTATATCATTGGGGATTGCACCACTTAATTTTTTCTCTTTTTTAAACGACATGTTCTCAGGGAAACATCATCAGGAGTGATATGTGTGAACTCAAAATTGTTTCCTGTGGAGTTTCTATCTCTTGTTTTAAGAATAGATGGATGTGAAGCATACTTATTTATGGCTATAAATATTATATTATGAGAGGACCATGAAAAATAATTGACCTTAGTAAAAATAGAGGTTGAAAACAAAGTATATCTAATGCTTTAAAAATTTTTTAAGATATTGATGTTAAAGTTACAAATTTTAGTGTTGTTCGTGTTTTTTCATTAAAAAAGCAATAATTGTTATTTAAATGTTCATAAAAATAGATGTAAAACTAAAATATTTCTTTAGAAATTTAAGACCATATTTCAAATTTTATTGTAGGGTAACAATTTGTATAACAAGCCAGATTAAACTTCATAAATGCTTTTCTGAAGACATTCAAGCATGTTTATTTGCAATATTAAAGTTAATGACTGACTTATCGCACGAGTATGGTAAGATTTTATATTTTGATTATTGGTAAAAGGCTATGAGATTATTTGAAATTGTCTAGGTGTAATATTATTGTTCCTGATAAGATATTTGAATTATTCAAAATATTTAGGCTTATCAAAATTTGCTTGTTTTCGACTGTTTACTATGCGTTGTTCAAATTTGTGTTTTGTCATCCTCCAGAATTTCAGAGGTTACTCAAAGTGATAACTAATGCTAAGGGATTTGGCCAAAATTTACAAACAGGGAATAAAAACTTCTATTTTTTTCCATGAGACGTTTATTTTTTAAAACCCTGATTTTATTTTTATAAACTTTTTTACAATTTCACTATTTTTGTAACAGACTGATCCGAATCTTACCATTGACTAAAACGACACTTTAATAGTTTTTCTTTGGAAGCATTTTCACTGCTTTATTCTTTGAAATTATGCACATTCTTTTTTTCTCTTTGACATCTCTCTAGCATGCATTGTTGTAAAGTTTTAAAAGATATTATTTTCGTATTATAGCTTTAAGTTGTACAGCGATTTGCAAGCAAGATGGTAGCCTTAGCAGTTTTTTACTATGTGCACTTCGCATTCCTCAATTTCTACCTACCAAAACCAGGTTTAATTTCATTGCAGTGGTAAGTAAGTGTTTAAACTTTTTAAATTTTTTGAGTTATCTCAAGTCACTTATTATGAAACAATTATGATGAAGTTTTTTTAGAAGCTTTTTAGTAGATAATTGGTTAAAATGGATATATAATTTTAGCCACTTTTAAGTAATGAGAAATTTGTTCCAAATATTACTATAAGTTGCATTTTTGTCTTTCACATGTTTTAGATAGGCTGTTTAATGACATTATGAACTCTAATATAATTTATATTATAATAATATTATAATTATATTATTATAATACATTATTATAATTTATATAATATATAATTATGATTTGAAGCCTGTTTACTAAAGAAAAGTTAAAAGGTTGTTATCTAGAAAAAAATTTTTATCAAAAGTTATCCCAATTTTTTAATGTATCGTTTGTTTATAAATTGCATAAACGTGAACACATGAAATTGAAGACATGCTTTTAGATGAGTTTTGATTTTAAGTGTTATGTAAATAAACAGTTTGCAGGCCTTGTCATGAGTAAATGCATAGGTGGGCTGAATTAAGCTTGCGTAGAGGACATTGCACAGGCTGTCTGCCTTCCTCCCTCCCTCCTTTCATTCCTCATCCAACCACTTCCTTCCTTTTTACTCCCTTTGTCTTTCCTCTTTTCCTTCTTCAACCCCTTCACAGCCCAGCTCACCATGGTTGGGCTGCACAGAGAAATTTTTAAAATTACATACATGTAGATTGTTGCTGAACGTCATTCTATGAATAACAGACAATAATGAATAAACGGTAACATGCTTTTCTGCTGTTGTATAATTTCGCCATAGTTTCTCAAAAAACAATTTTAAAAAATGTTGGAAAACAATTTGTTTGTAAATTTCATAAAACCATTGTATGAGAAAATAGAAAAAATTAAAAGTGGAAAAAATTAATACACATTTTTTAAAATAATGAAATCATGATCTGTAAAGCACTTATAATATTCTTCTGCACTGTGTAAACATACTTTTGAGAAATGAACAGTAATTTTAAATAAAATATAGAAGATGGGAAGAAAAACAATACAACAACAAAGTTTAAAATAAATCTGCGGCTCAGAGTAAACCATACTTACTAATCTTTGTTTAAATTAAGTCGTTTTTATTTTTAAAATTCTCACATTTGCAATCATAAATAATATCACATTTTAAATTGCTATTAATTCCACTGAGCAAACATATTACGTATTAAGTGACATGCTTCCTGAGAATCGGAATGTTTAAAAATCACAATATCGTTATTTTTTTTTATTTTCAAAATGATTTTTTATTGAGTTACTATAATTTTTAAAAGTTTTTATATATGATTATCGAGTAGAGATAATGGTTGTCTGGCCAAGCGGTTATGATACTCTGACGCCAATATTTGCGAGTTCGATATTGTATAAAAATAACAAAGTTTTTGTGATTTTAACAAAGGTCATGAATAATTAATGATTTAGATTAAATTGAAATAAACTTCGTAGTTGCTAAGAAACAAAGTAAATCTGAGACAAAATAAGCGCTTATATATTATATGAATATTATATTGAGATGAAACTGTTATTGCTTACGATTCTTTTTGTTTTGAAATATTTAAGTTGATCTTGTAAGTATAGTATTGGTTATATTTTTAAATTTGCTAATCATTTAATGAATAAATAAACTTGTGAAATTTTATTTGTTACTGTATTTTATTGTTTTTATTAATCTGCAATAAATTTTTATTTTTACTACTATAAATATTGTTCAGCAAAAGCCGTTTTGCACGGGCAATTTTTAACCCGAGTAAATGAATGCAGGCGGAGGTTGAGGCGGGCTCGGGCAATCGCTCACCTCTCATGACAAGGCCTGAGTTTGTGTAACGAAAATCTAGCAGTTATCTGTCCCAAATCTCTTGCAGTAAGAATATTTTTTATAGTTGGAATTTTTTTAGGCATTTTCTATGTGTTGATTGAATATGGATTACCATTAAATGAATATTATATCAAATTTATATTAGCTAGAATGCTGTTCAGATTGTGCTTTAAGCAGTTTACTTATATTTTACTTCTTATTCAGAGCCTTAAATATATAAATATCGCGCTTCTTAAAAGGTGTGCATGCTTATAAGAAACTATGAAAAGTTATATTTAAACAATATGTCTAATTTCCTTAAATTTACAGCTAAGTTATTAAGGTTAGCCTGATGTTGTTGTTTTTACTTCTAGAGTCTTAGTCTTCTCATCAATTTGATAGAGCACAGTGAACAAAACACAAAATATTTAAACTTAACGATGTCGCCAGCATGCTATGAGACTCAATCAAGTGATGACCTGGATAGTTGCACTGCTATAGAAGCATTTATGCAGTTGTTTTTAGTAAGGATTGAAATGTGCAAGGAAGGTGACTTAATGGAAAAACTTGATAGTCTGGAACAAGAACAAAGTAAGTTTTATAAAATCCTGGTTACATTCAGCAAGTTTTTATAGCTGATTTTAAATTCAGTTGTATTGACTACATGGCGGTTAAATTTAGTGCTGAAAATGTAATTTTTCTTAAAAGTTTTAGTCAGTTTGTGCTTTTAAAATTTTTTGGGAAAGTAGGTAGGTTATGGTAAAAAATTTCTGTATATTTATATAAAATTTGTCTGGCAAAAATAATTTACTACCTGAAAGTTTCTACCAGTTGTGTATGGATTTCAAAATCAGTGATTGAAACTTTGTAAGCAATATATATATATATATATATATTAGAAGCTAGCAAGTTAAGTTTTAAAATCAATTTAGTTTTAATTTTGGTTGTTGTACTACCCCAATTACAAACTTGGTTTTATCACTTATTTTTGAAATATTTTCAAATAATTTGTTCGTAAAATAAAAAAATTTTTTTTATTTCTTTGTTGCCAAAATTGTATTTATAATGAGGTATATATCTCGTTGCTGCATCATTTTTATATCTTAAAAGTATGATGTTGCAGAACTGAGGTAGCATGCTCGACTTATATACCACTTTGAGCCCCAACTTTAACTCTTGTCAGTCCTTCAAAGAATTGGCAAATCACAAAGTATATAGCCATAGTAAGAAAGGATACTTTACATCTCACTGAAAACGAATAAAAAGAAGTTATGATGCATTTTAGCCTAAAATTACGAAAACAAGGAAATTTCCCAAAACTAACAAAAAAAAAATTAAAAAATAAAAATGTGAAAGTTTTTTTGTGCTTTGAATATCAAACCTAGCATAAGTTTTGTTCGTAGTTAATTTTTGATCTGTTCTTTTGAAGGAAATCAATATTCCTATATCTTAGTTCTTGAAAAAATCTTAGAATTGATACTACAGAAAATTTGGGTTAATTTGGGTTTTTTTGACTTTTTTTATAGTTATACTTGACTCATTGAAAAATTACAGAACTATAAGGTATTTGGAAATAATTCCAAAATCAAGTTAATATAAGTTCATTTTTAATTTTATGAACTTCAAGGCGGGCTTATTTTAATTTTTAGAATGATATTTGACACAATGTCATTTAATTATTTTGCTAAATTTTTATCTTCATGACACATAAAAAAAACTTCGCTATGAAATAAATCAAAATCTGCTTTCGTTGATGCTGTCAACGCTTGTTGTTTATTTGTTTATGTCAATACTTTGTTTATTTTTTTATTTATTATTTATTTTTTTTCTCTTCCAGAAAATAAGTCTTTGAATTATTTCAAAACAAACTCATTTTAAGCACGATTTACGATTTTCAACAGCAATTAATTTTGATTAGTGAAAGGAATGGTTTTATGCACCAAGTAATCTCAGTCTCAAATTTTCTTTAGTTCTTTTTGACTTCATGTTTTTTGAGATTCTGCAGAATTATTAAGACTTTTTAATAATTTTTTGCAGGAGATCGTGAAAAAGCTGTTCATTATAAAGATAATGAATTTGAATTGGTATGTGGTGATAACTTTGATGATACAGTTATAGATGCACCTACAACTAGTTCAGTAGCGCTAAATGAGAGTGACACACAATCAACAGATGAAAGTACCAGTCAATCAATGAGTGAAAGTGATTGCCAATCATCAAATTTAAGTAACGACCAATCATCCTGTGATAATAGTCAGACAGCATGCAATGTAATATCGACTGCTGAATCAAACACTCATTTAAATAAAAGTCAAATGGACAATGTCGATAATATACAGAGTTCAGAGAATCACAATCAAATTCAATTAAATCAAAAGGAGAAGGCTGATGTAAAAAATAGTAAGTTGAGTGTTGTAAACAAATTTTTTTGTTTAATGAAAACCTTGAATTGCATTTATTGAAGTTTTTGGAAACAAACTTCTGATGAAGGTGATTGGCTCTTTAGTTTCATATCTTTTTCCAATTTTATTGGAAAAACAGGGTCATGTAAATTTTCTCGTTTTTGTCATTTAAAAAATTTAATATTTAGCTATTTGGCCTGAAAGTCTTATTTCTCTAGTTCAAATATGACAAGTAAAAATATAATTTAGGGAAAGTAATACTGGCCTTACCATGAATCCCGAGCGATCGCTCGCGCTCGCGTAGACCTCGGGTGAATTAACTTTATCCGAGTGTTTAATAGCTCGTGTGAATTTATTGCTTTAAAAAAAAATTAAATATATTAAATATATTTTATTCTTTTTACACTTAATTAATATATTTATATATTAAATATATTTAAATGATCATCGACGAGTAGATTCACTTCTATATTCTACCATTTTAAAGACAATCAGCTTTAGTTATCATAATTAAAACCCGCATGAGTAAACACAAATATTCTTTTGCTATATACTCCCTCATAACAAAAAATAGTTACAATTATTTAGTTTGTTTCTTTTGGTAGTATACTTAATATTTTGATGTATACTTTACTGGCCCTCATTCAATGTATTTTTAGATATTTAATGTGAGTTATAAATAATCCCAGTAACTTCTCATTTCTGAGAAGTATTGTTTGTTTACACAGTGTAGAAGAATTGGAATAAAATCCCATGATGAATAAAGGCCAATGAATTAAAGAAAGATTATTTTGTTTTAAACAAGCTAAAATTTGCATACATATCAAAGTAATGAAAAAAGACACATTAAAAAAGGATTTATAATTTTGTTTTCACTTCGCGCTTACGTTTTCCATTGCTATATTAAATACAATTACTAAAAAACCTCGACATTCGTTTTTACACCTTTATATCGC
>JAUZNK010061616.1:0-14848 GCA_035046665.1 Euphysa ruthae
ATATATTTAAATTATTATGTATCTCCTTTATGTGTAAGTTTTCTTGCCAAAGATTTTTTTGTATTCAAAGTAAGTGTAAGCACTCAATAATTTTAGTTTGGTAATACTACAAAGTCATATATTCACTTGGAATTTATTTTTGCTACTTATTTATTTATTTACTTATTTATTATTTATCAAAATTCAAAGTTACTTATAATATTTATGATAAAATCATTAATAGTTTAGTTTGCTATTAATTTGAAATTTTTAGGCGGATCTTACAGACGAAGAGATCGACCTATTAAGACAAAAGGTTACTCAGTTACATCATTGCGAAGAAGTAAGGTTTTTCAACTTATAAATAATAATTAATATATTATATAAATATAATTAATATATTATATAAGTAATAAATATAATTAATTAATATAAATGAAAATTACGCTCTCATGGATTATCACGATTGGTACACGGCTTTAATGCTTTCTATTAATAAATAATTTAACAGATTTAAATAATAAAAAAAAAATTTCGAAAATTGGCTCGTTATATAAATTTTCAGATGCTTTTATCTTTAGTAATTTGACATTAAATAGTTCTTTTGCAAATATAAATTTATGGGATCAAACTCAACAGGATTTCTCAGTGAAATGAGCATATTTTGGTGCGCATTATTATTTATAGGATGTATATTATGTATAGGATGTTTACCTGGTATCTGAAATAGCTTATTTGACCTTAGAAAACCGTTTGTTTTTAAAGCCTGGCTGATATAATATTAAATAATCTGAATAATCTTTCAACGCTATCAAGTTTAAAAAAAGATAAAACTATTTTCATCTGCTAATGTTTCTTATTATCTTTTTTCAAAAATTTGAAATCTGTGCATTATCGCTATTAAAATTTTGTTTGGATTTAAGAGGCCAGAGAGAAGGTTTTGTATTTTCGTTAAGTTTTTTTAGTACATGAATAAAAATGAGATTGAATACTTTGAGGCTTTTACCTTTTACCCTTATTTATTGTAGATGTGGAGCTGATCTGATAATCTTTTTTATCAACTTATTAAGAACAAGGGACAATTTCAAATTTGTAAAATAGAAGTGAATTTTTTTGTAAAAGAGATTAATGGCTTTAATAAAATTCCAAGAAGCACTTTACATAGCCACAGATTTAAAAAAAATACACACAGCTAAATCAATTAATTACAGTTGTTCCAGTGTAAAAAAAATTTCAGCCAATCAAATAGCAAAGAGCTATTAAGCTAATTTTGATATTTTCCGGACTTATTTCTATTTATGAGAGAATAACAAAATTATATTTTAGAAAATGAACAGACTACAGATTTCAAATAATGAACTCATGAGCAGATTGGAGCAATTTGAGGAAAGAGAGGTGAAAATAAATTTTATTTTTTTTATAAATATATTATTGGTCATCAATTTCTTTTCAAAATTTTATCAACGCAGTTAAACTAGCAGTGCAATAAATTACTAATAAGTGCTTGACCAAGTGGCGTTTATAAAAATAATTATGAATTTGATGGAAGCATATAATTTATTACTCATTATTACTCCTTTTGCAGTTTTTTGGTTTTGGCTAATATATAAAATTTAAAATATACTACATTATCATTCAACAATGAAATATTTATTAATTCACATTAGTGTCTACTTTTATAGATAAGACCTTCACTTCATACAGATTTAGACTTTCCTGATTCCCTTCGCATGGTGAGTTTTAAGTTGTAATAGTTTTTATATGATGGCTGTTCTGTCTTGGTTGATATTTGCAAGTAGTTAATCTGTTAAATCTATTTAGATATGTTGCGTAACGAGATAGGTAGATTATGAGGTTTAATGTATGGCCTGATAAACAGCTTATGACCTTGTTTTTGTTTCCACTTGATAGCACAAGTTTATCTTTCCCCAAGTTTTTCCTAACGTTTATTCAATTTGTTTAAATTTTATAAAAATATTTTTGTTTTTAAATTGCAACTGAGAGTAGTCATATTTTTACGGAGAATCTTTTTTTGTATTCAGGAAATTGAAAGTCTAAAATTGGAAAAAGAAAAATTGAGCAAAGAACTGGGATCCATTCATATAACTGCTGAGGTAAATTTAAATTATTTTTCAATCTTATTGGACTCAAAAAAGGAATATATAGTCTCAAATCTAGAAATCAAGATTTGATAACTCTTTGTACAATTTTGTGTGGGACTTTTTTAATGCTGAGATGATTGAAATGTTTATATTATTATTACCAAAAATATTTTGATTATCTCTTCACTTAAACTGCTTGTCCTATCATACTGAAAATCTTCGTTGAGTTGTGGGGATATATTTTTTTTTTTTTCATGTTTTCATTTCAACCTATCAAAATCAATCTTGTACTTATATGAAGCTTAATTTCAAAATTTTGTTAAATTTTTATGGCTGAACCCATTTTTGTCAGTGAATTCTTTGAAAGATAAATTAAAATGGTCAGTATATGACTTAAAGGTGAACCAAAATGTTTAATGAATGCCTATGTGTGGGACAACATTACACAGAATGTTCTGCAAAGTAATTTACACTTGATTTTGAGGTGTAGTTATGACCCTGTGTAAATTTATTTAAAGATTTTCTCACCTCTAAACCCATTTTCTCAGTATATTCCACAACCTGTGACAAATTTTGGTGGCAAATAATCCTGTTGATGTGAGATAATAACATTGCAGTCAAAAAATCATAACTGTTTGTGCAGATATATTTCGACATTTCATAAGGATCTCATCTTCAAATTTTTGTGTGTTAGTAAGATACCATAATTAATTGATAAGTAAATAGTGAACCTTATTTTTTTAGAATGCATTGACAATAGCTCAGCAGACTAAAGATGCACTAAATAAAGGTGAACGATCTACCCAAACTCCGACTCTGGATCAGTTGGAGTTTCTGTAAGAATATATAGACTCAAAATTTTGGTTGATTTCATTTACCTATAAGTGTCATAATTTTGCTACAGTTGGGCCTAAGGATGTAAAAATCATATTTATAATCAGAGAGACGGCAGATTTATTTATGATAGATAAACATCTTTTTAATAGCATGGAGATGAATTCTATGTATGACTTTATTGAATGAGTTCCATAAATAGCTTTTATCTTTTTCTTTTATTTTTCTCAAAAGATACATTTTAGTTTTGCTAGAATTATTTATTAGATAATAACTTTATTGCTAATAATTATCAATTATCTCTTTCTTTTCAAACAAATTTCGCCTTGAAAGGTTTTAGTTTTTCATATTCTGTGTTTCACCTTGAAAGTCTGCACGTGTTTGTGTGAAGCTTTTAAGCTATAAATTTTGCTTGCTTGTTATTTTTTTCAGGGGTAAATTATTGCTAAGGACTTGGTTCAAATTATTTTGGAGTATTTGGATAACATAATAAAGCTAGAAGAATTTTTATTTTTTATTTCTGATCTACTTGAATAAAATTTAAAGGATTCAGCTGAATTATCGTTTAATTGAGTTTCCCTAAATTTTTAAAGTAAATTGTTTTGATATAACGACATGTAAAGCATGATTTAATTTTAGGTTTTCTCCTGCAAGGAATGTTGTTACAAAAGACACTAACACACAATGCGTCAATAGTACATCACATAAAGAAACCCAAATGAGTGAACATAATGATGTTAAGGGAACACAAATGAGTCAACACCTTGATGACAGAGGAACACAGATGAGTCAAATCTTTGATAATAGAGGAACACAGATGAGTGAGTGTTTATTTCGTGACACTCAAATCCAAACAACTCCTCGCGCATGGAGCCAAATGACGATTGATGACAGTCAACCAACGCTACGCAGTAGTTCAGTGTTATCAGCAAATCAAACTTACAGTAGATCACCACATACTTCTGATTTAGTCACTTTAAAGGTATAATAAATTGATAGCAAGAAAAAAGAAACATAATATCTGTCACACCCATATTTACCTTCAATATGATATTTTCGTAGGAATTTCAACAAATTCTAACAGTGGACATACATCCCTTGAAATTAAAGTGACATAAGATATTGACATAAGCCTTAGCCATTTAGCCATTTTAATGAAATTTAAAAAAATTCTTTCCTGCTTCAAAGGGGAACTATGTAAGAAAAATACAAATTTTAGTTAAATTACAGTTAAGTACTTACCTTGGTAAAATATTTGTACGTGGCATCAGACACAATTGAAGTTTTGTGAAACTTATGGAAAATTAGGATGATTTCAGGCTGAAGGTAAGCCAGCATTTATATTATCATTATTAACTAAACTGATTATATTTTTCTAGAACATTTTTGTTGAAGAAACCACAGCAGTAGAAGTTATTAGTGAGTCGAATCCAGTTAACTTCCTTTTTGATGAGAATTTAACTTCTTTTAATGAAGTTCCTCTAGTTCCTTCTGATGCTGCTAGCGATATTGTATCTGAATTATCTGAAATCGAAACACCTGTTGTTGATGAAAAACAACTGTATGCTGATAACAAGTTTATTCAATCCATACTCAGAGAATACATGTTTAAAGCCAAAGAAGCCAATTATGATATGAAAAATTTAAGTGAAGTCAAGCATTCAAATGCCAATTTAATTGAGGAAATCCACATAGATGAGATCGAGGCTAGTACTGATGAAGAAAATATATCAGAAAACAATTTTGATATCTATCTGAATCATACTAGACAAGCACAAGAATTTTCACCAAGGAATACCTTATTTTCAGAGAGAAGTAGGCATTCTGAACTTGGATCAAATACCTTGAATAACTCAACAGAACATCAAAGCAGTAATGAGAAATCAACAGAACGTAGAAGCAGTGAAGATAAACCTACAGATTGTAAAAACTGTGGATATCGTATGGACAGAAAAATATCAGATCAACCCAATGTTTATAAGAACACCAACAATGCATCTTTGGAGCGTAGAAGCAGTGTGGATAAATCAGATGAATATAGGAGCAATGTAGAAGCAGATTGTAGTGGCAGCAGCCCAGATGGGTGGGCATCACCATACGTATTATCTAATGTAGGAGCTGCTTCTTCGACAGATAGGTCAAACGAAACGCACATAAAAACAAAAATATATTCTGACTGCTCAACTTGTGGCGTAACTCCTCTGAGTCAACGCAAAATACCAGCTGAGATCATACAAGACTTGAACCGCTATACAAATAGTATATCTTCCGAAGGTACTCCTAGGTTATATGTGCCCATAAGTGGCCCATCAGACACTAGATTTGAAATACATATTCATGATGCTTCTAAAGAGGCAACTGATCCTCTTTTAAAAGCTGAAAACTCAAACATCTCTGATATAAAGAAAGAGAGTAATGTAACTACTGCTTTATTTAGTAGCTCATTTAATAATTCAGGTTATACTACTGTAAATAAAGCATCTCAATTACAAGGAATAACACCTATTGCAAATGAAAATTCACCTGACAATTTAGGACAACGAAATGATGAAAGTCAAAGTTTAATTAACGGAGAAATTGACAGTGAAGTGAGAGATATTCTAGAATATGGGATGTCCTTAAAACAATCAAATAGTTTAAGCGAAAACCTACTCCAAAGTGAGGAATCGAAGGTTACACCACTTCCTTCAGATGAATGGAACAGTTTAAATTTAAGTGTTCCAGAACTTAAAAATGAAACCAATTTACATTATTCAGATGATATTAGTATTACAAATAGTTCTCCTAAATGCAGATGCTTGTCAACAAGCCAGGGGTCTCAATCATTCCATTTCAATCTAATACCTCAAGAAACTTGTGATATACAGTCATCTCAATCTAGAGAAAAAGACAAAGAAAATAACCCACCTGTTTTTTTAACACACCAGCAATCACTAGGGATCAAACCAATAAATCAAATTAGCCAGGATATGCCATTTAGATATATTCCAATGAACCAAGAAAACAATATACAAAGTAATCATATAAGCCAAGAAAATAATATAATACAAAGTAATCATATGAAGAAATTTTCCAACAATACTTCATGTTTATATAATCCAAATAGCAATGAAAACAACTACTGTCATTTGTTAGAATATAAATCTAATGTATTAAATGATGAGAATTTTGAAACTAAATCACTCAAACATCAAAACCAAATAGACCTAGAAGCAAATGAGTATAATTTACTGAAAACAATTAATTTACCTGTAGAAACTTTGTCAACAAATTCACTACAAAACAGTGGCTTGAATGCTTACTGCCCAAGTTATTCCATTTCAGTTAACAAATCCTCTGAAAGTAATTCAATGGAATTTCAAAATGCTATAACTAGTACGATAAATGTTTCTTCAACAATATACAATACAAACAATAGAGTTCCAAACTCTGGTTTCCCAAAGAATAATATTTCCCATAATTCTTTACTTGGCTTGTTACCCACATATGCTCATCTAAAGTCAGAGAGGTCACCACACGGCTGTAATAATAAGTTAGAAATCTCACAAAAACAGCTATCACAAAACAATCAGGTTTATGATCATTTAACAGAGAAGAAGTTTCTAATGTCTAAAACAATTAATACTGATAATATTGTTATTCCATCACATAATAATAATGACGTGCTAGCTTTGCCAAAACAAGGTTCGAATAACACAACTGTGAATCCCCTGTTACCTAGTAATAAGTTGTTCCAGGGTATTAAAAGTAACCAAATAATGCGTTTACCGAAAGAAGACTCTAATAATACGTTAGTGACTCCTCTACCAACTGACATTAACACAGATGACAGATTTTCAAATATCACTAATGGTACTGGTTTAGCTATGTCAAAGTCTGTTAATTTACCCCAACCATCCTGTTTTGTAACTGATAAAGATTTACTGCAGCTTAGCAATGACCATGTAAACCGCTCTAAAAATCTTCATAGGTTACCATTACCTATTGTTAATGACAATGATGATTATAATGCTAAAAACTTGATGTTTAAAATACCTATGGTAAATGAAAGACATATTTCAAAATCTCGTAGTAACCTTGAGCATGTGCCATTAATTAGAATGAATAATAATTTAGAAATAAGCAGTAGTGAGATACATTTAAAAGAATCTAATAGTAATCAGAAACGCTTTAAAAAAAGATCACGTTCTGCTGAGCGTGCATGCTCTGCTGATCATTCTCCATTACATAGCTGTAATTTATCATCTCAGCATCAATATGGTCGTAAGAAAAAATTATTTCGATCTCGGTCACACTCTCCAATCCATCACATTTTACCAACTCCACCAGAGTTCAGTTTTTTTAATCAAACGTTAGAATTATCTATGTCATCAAATGATACCTGTGAGAATGTGAATAATGAAGAAGTTGTTAAGCCATATAAAAATAAAAGATTACGACGTGATCTTGAAAATCATAACGAATTGAAGGAATTAAATACTACATGTAAAAATAAAAGACTGCGTTGTGACATTGGAAATGATGATAATATAAATAATGAATATACGGACAATAGGTTCTATTGCAGTGATGAAAACAAAGGGAAATTAAAGAAAATTAACAATAGATTTAAAAACAATAGATTCCGTTGTGAAGGTAATCAACATAGAAGGAAGGAGTTGGAATGTCGTCGTGAGAAGTTAAATGATTTAATACAGCAAGCAAATTTTAAATTTGGAACACTATTGAATACATCAAACTTAAACGATATTGGATCACTGCGTAGAGAAATCACTTACTTGCATGCAGAGATCGAATCGCTGCATACACAAATTAAGGTAAGAAATTATAGAATTATTTACGGTATGGATGCATGGTGTAAAATTGCACTAAAATATATTTGTCGCTATCATATGTGAGCCCTACAATTATTGATATTCAGCAATTCTATTAAAAAAGTTTGACATTTTTAAAAAATTACTTATTAGAATGTTTTCCAAAACCTTGGTAAAAATGTCAGTATTTATATATTTTTATTTTTATTATTTTTCAACTGAATATTTCTTAAATCAGGAGATTAAATTTCATTTAAACTCAACATTTTATTCAAATTTCTCATAATAAAGATTTGAAATCTGTATGAATATCCATGTATCATCCGAGGTTTATAATGATTGCAACAGAGTGTGTGGAGGAAATGAGCTAAATACATTTATTTTCTTTGGAATGTCCTTTTTTTCGTGGTCTCATTATTTTTTCAAAAAAATGTTATATATCTTCCGTGAAAGTTTTGTATTGAAGTCAATACAGCTGAAAGATTTGAGACATGAAAAGCATCCTGTCATGGTTGTTTAAAATTATTTACAGATATGCTAAATAGTGACAACTAGATAATGATTAAATTATAAAGCTTTGCATAATTCAATGTTGTAATTATCCAATTCAAATTTTTACTCAATATCTCTCCAAACAATGGTATTTAGATGCTGTTTACTTTCGTTTATTCATTTTAAGAGATTAAAATTGAATTATCATGGTATTAATACCTGAGATATGGTTTAAGTGTTAAAAATACTTTATATATTCAATAGAATTTTTTATAAAAAGATTATTTCTTTAAATTTTGTAGTATTAGGAATTATTCAGTAAAAATAAAGTACTAAATTACGGCAGTTAAGTAAAAGGACACATGATCTGTTTGAAAGGGGAGCCTTCCATACCCAAATTTCTACACCATCCATATGATAATGTTCCATGTGGCAACATCTAATTTTACTTTTTGTTTTAATCAATTTTAAATTTTGTTTTGGTTTTATTCAGCTTAACTGATCTGATAATTGTGTATATAGCATCTTATAATAAAATGACGATATAAATTACAATGATATAATTTTCCTGACCATTATGGATATAGCTAGCTTCTTATAATTTAGTGAAATAAGTTAAAGCATTGAGTTGGAGCTTCTTCAATTATTTTAAAAAGCCTGTAAAGGCTCTAAAATTTTTAAAAGCATATGATGGTCTTTATTTTTTTATTTTGAATAAAGTTTATTTTCTATTTTGTTACTGAGGTAGCATCAAAGAAAATTTCACAGTCCTCCATAGTGTTAAAAAATGTTTTAAGTGAAAATTTAAATTTCCGACATAATTGTTTGTGATCTAATTCTTTTAAAATTACAATCTTTCTTGCCTGTGTTACAACTTTTAAAATATGACATGTTTAGTTCAAAATTCCTTTATGTATTTTATGTAAATTTCTTTTACCTAGTATTTTTATCTATACTTATAGGTTATATTTACTCTGAATGTGGTTATCCACACCATATACAACTTCTATTTTTCTTAGAATGGTCGGAAAGGGCACCAAAAATAGAAAATTATAATGGAAATTTCAAATTCCCAGTATTTATTTGTGAAAAGGTTTTGATAAGGTTCTGCCAACCTCTTCATCTTTAGCAGATTGTATTTTCACTTCTTTAAAGTCTAAAATTAATCTGGCAAGAACTTTAAAGGTCTATAAAAAAACATCTACATTTACAAAAAAAACTTCCGCATTTACAAAACAACACTTTTTCTCTTGTAAATTAGGAAGAAAGAGTGGATGAATAGTGTATTTAAGTTCCAGTAAGGTAATCAATGAGTAGGTTAAAGAATAAATAAACATTTTAAAACTATTATCTAGTTATGGAAAATAATATGCAATGAAAAAAATGAAGATATTGCACCAGGAAAACTTTGAAATAAATAACGTTTCTGAAAAATTGTTGGTTTGAAAATTTTATACAAATTCTAAAAGTTCTTCAAAGTTTTCACTTTTTAAAATTTCAGTAATCTAAAACCCAGTCCTATTTTAGGTTTTATTGTTCATAATGTTTTTATTATGCTGTTTCTCGGAAAATCCTTACTGTAAATATATTTATGTGTTGTTCACATATATAATACTCATTTTCATATTTTCATACATTATTTTGCACTTTGGTGGTTTTTATTTTTGCATTGTATCTTAGTGAGGTTTGCATCTCTTAAATTATAAATAAAATTGTAATAATCCACCTCTCATATATATTTTAACATTAAGTTTATTTCATAATTCCAGTTGTTATGAATAAGTATTCAAACCAGTTGAATACTTATTTAGAGGAACTTAATTATTGATAAATTCTCTCAACACATGTAAGTTTCCATTAATAAGTGATAGTTTATAACCATGTAAAATCTCATTTATTATGTGTCACACAGTCATTTCCATCAAATTATTGTGGTTTCATTTTCACAACCTCTGGTTTTTCATTACATCAATATTTCATGGAGATTGCCTTGATTTTCCCTGAGGAAATCTAGCATTGATTACCCCAGACTTGATTACCCCAGGCGACATACGGTTGTTTTATTCCTTAAGTATAAGTATAAATATGGCCTTTCTAAAGCCTTGTTTAGATTATATAAATCTTAAATTTCATTCATTAAGTCAGGTTTTTTAGATAAAAACATTTTTGTTAAAATATTTCAGCAAAATAACACCTGTAAGTTACCAAGAATTCATAACCTACAATAATATGTAAAAATGCTTTGCTATAACAGGTGAGGCTTTGTGATGGCAAGCTAAACACTACGATAACACTTATTTTACCCGAGGTATTTAATATGCTTTGGACGGTACAGCTAATGTCTCCTGCAATAATAAATTGTTATATATTATTCACATTACTAAGTACGATAAATAAAGAATTAGATGAAAATGGTAAAATTTAAAAAAATAATGCCATTGGAAGTATTTTATTATTTATTAGATTTTGATATGAAATGAGAATAATTACTATGTTTTGCTAGATTTTTTACAAGATTTATAAAAGTTTTCTTGCTGACAACAATTTGTTAGTTCATTTCTAAAGATGATAGATTAATACTTTTACCCCTTGATTTTCTTTGTGTCAAACCATGAGTGCCTCATTTAATTACTGATATTGCTAATATGTTTATAAAATGATTTAACATGAAAATGTGCTCAAAATTTTGCACTGATCTATTCAAGACAAAAATTATGAAGTATTTATGAAAATTTAGCAGAAATGTTTTAGTTTCTTTGTTGTTACAGTGCTATAAATATATATATAAATATATACATTCAAACTGTAAATATTGAAATTAATTAATTTCTTATATGTTGTGTTTTTTATAATCGTTTGTTTGAATAATGCAAGCTTCAATACAGAACAACAACTAAAAAACTAAATGTTTTATTGTGAGTGACATTGACATTTCCATGGAATAATATGTTAAAAAGTTATTAGGAAAACTAAACTAGGACCATGGATTCAATAACTGAAAAGTTTTTCTGTTGGCTAGTCATAAAAATATTTTTTTCTGCATGAATGAAATATATTTGGTAAATCTACATATGTTTTATGTTTGGTAGATTTTTGTTTCTTTTATTTTTACATTGAGTTCTGAAAGTATCTAAGTGGCATATTTTGAAATTTTACTGTTTTTAAAAAACATGATATCCAAATGAATCTGATATAGATTCTCTTTGCTTACTCAGTGCATTAATTATTTAAAAGCTTGGTGTATTGGTTAATAATTAAATGGACAACTGTGAATAGAAAGCAATCATTTGCAGGGAGCAATCTTTGTTGTTGCAGCTAAAGCACATTACAACTATAAAGAGAAAAGTTATTGAGAATTATCTGCATAGTTTTTTTTTTGTGCTTGGATTTATGGTAGACATTTTATAATGCATAATATTAGAGGGAGGTCATCTTACAGGAGCTCATACATTGGAGGTTCCGGTGGGGTGTCTTTAAGCAATGGCAGTAAACTTCGAAGTCACTCGTTTGATGACACTTACAATTATAGATCAGGGGGTTATAAAAGCTCAGCTACGAAATCTTATGGTCTTAATAGTAGTAGTTATTTAGGTGGTGGTAGTAGTTATGGAGCTGATAGATTTAAATCGACTAGTCAACGACATTCTGCTTCAATTCCTATGGTTAAAGAGTGTGTACAGACTGGAAAACAAGATTTAGCCAATGCATCTAGTGCAGATAGTGGTGGAAAATCTACCTTTAAAGTTGTTGGGAGCATTACACGTACTCCATCGCCAGGAAGGAGGAGAACTAAGTCAAGTAGTGAGCTTGTTCTCCCAACTGTTTCTGGTACTAATAATATTAAGACCATTAGTACTTCATATTCTGCAGACCTTGGTGGAGAAGCATACTCACAAAATACACGTGTTTGTAGAGATGGTGTAGATGGTAATTATAATTATGGGATGGGAGGTAACCATTGCAATACTGGGGGAAGAAGTGGGTCATTGAGAGAGAATTTTCATAATGCTGGAAGTGTTGGCTACAATGTAGGGGGACGATTTGGTGGTAATTGTGGACCTAGTGGTGATGGAAGGGGAGGTAGAGGAGGAAGCTATGGTGGAAGAGGTGGTAATGATTGGAATAGAGGTATTGGCGGAAACAACTGTGCTACAGGTGAAAGTTATGGTAAAAGTGATTGTGACGGTATTAGAGATGGATGTTATGATCCAGCTATTGGAAACAGTGGTAAGTATAGTGGTGGTGGTCAAGGAGGTAGATGTGATAGTGGTAGAGGAAATGGAGCCAGAGGAGGTGGCAGATGGAAGAATGGGTGTCGAAGTAATGATGACAGTGGATATAATGGTAAAAGTAATTGCTATGGCAATAGAGATGATGATTCTGTTTGTAAAGTCCCTGGATGGTCAGCGCGAGGAAAGAATAATGTAACATTTAAAGATCTCCAAACCCGTAATCATGGTCGTAATAGTAGAAGTAATTGTGATGCTAATGGACGTCCATTAAAACGTTCAAAGAGCCTTGATGATATAGAAAGGAGAAATAGTACTGGGAATAATTATCAAGATAGTGACTTCCCTGTGTGCAGTCGGTACCCAAACTGCAGTGTTTGTGTCATAGATATTCCACAAAACCAAGTTGTAAGTTAATTTCCTACAAAAATTAAGTGTGTTAGATCAGTTAATAAGGACATTACTGTTATTAACTTTGGAACATTTTTTGCATCATAATTCACAATTTTGTTTGCACTTTTAATTTTTGTTAATTTTAGGTGATTAATTTTAAGTTACAATTTCAAAACTTTACTTAGTTGTATGATTCATTAATTAATTCTGTAATATTTCTTAAATAGCAATTCAACGAAACGACGCTCTACAGTGATTAATAAAAAGAATGAAACCTGTTATGTGTGTGGCTGTTTTATCTTAAAATTAAAATCTATGGGAAAAAAAAGCACTCTTTTTATGTTACCTTTGCATTAATATAAAATTATAAGAAAAATCTAACCTGTCTCTCAAACATTTGTTCACTTTCAAAGCATGTTCTGCAATTGGTGATGCATGGAAATAAGAAGGTAGGTAGGTTATTATGTTACCGGCTAACCTAAGTCATGTTTCCAGAAAGCCTCCTAGGTCTAGATTAGATATATTAGGTTTAAGATTTTTTGTGTAGAGCTCTTTAAAGAATGAAAATGACCTAATATAGATATAGAGAAAATCTCTTTCAACTTGGTTAAAATAGCATGAAATTCAGCAAGACTTAATCAGTAGGATTATTAATAAGGTGTCTCTTATTATGTGTTTAATTCTTTTTTTAGTACAAAGAGAATGTTATCCAGACTATGCAGGTATGCAAATTTAACCAAGAAATTCTGTAGCTTTATGCTTGTTTAGTGTGGCATAACAAAGGTATCTCTGTTTCCCTGCCTGTCTAGATGGAGTGGGAAGTATACTTTGGTATAAATTTTAATGTATTTGGCTTTACTAGTTTAATTTACTAGCTATTCTAACTGTTTCAAGCTCTCCTAGTACTGGTCATATACAGGAAACGTAATCGCAATACTTATATGTATTTATTGAAATTATAATTTAGTATTCATATTTATATTTATATACTTTTTCTACAAAATTTTAAAATTTTCAAAATAGATAAAAAGCTTATTTATTTAAAATGATATTTTTCTTTTGCTTTTAGCAAGGATATCATTGAAAATTTTTAAAAATGTCATTTGATTTTAAAATCTAACTTTTGAATTTCTCAAGAATAGGTTTATTGGTCTTTTTCAAATTCTCTTCCCAACAATCAATCAATCAAATTTTTATTAAAATTTTGATAAGATTTCACATCTTAGACAAATTCTCAAGATTAAGTCCGTGAATATTCCAAATATAGGAAACTATTTGGTCCGTATTAGCGTGCATCAAAAATTCTTTCTGTACATGTGTACATGTTTTTGAAAGTTTTTAATGTTTTCAGTTCTATAAAAAATTTATTCAAATAAAAGATATACGCTTTTTAACTGTAAATTTTGGTAATTTTTTATCATTATTGTATGTTATAATATATTACCATTTGGTAATATTTGGTAATTTATATATGTACAGAGATCCGATTGGCAATAAAAGCTGTTAATAACATCATTTACATTTAAAATTTAGCATGAGATGAAAGAAGAAAGTGAGTACATAGTCCTGGTAAGTCTAACCTAAATAATCTGTTGGTTTCAGAGGTTTTCCAAGGGAACCATGTAACGATATTTAGTAGATATATAATTCTGTAAAGCAATTATGCCTAATAAAGTAAAATTTACCTTTTGATTTTTTAGATGTTTCAGCGTTGTTACTCTTAACATCTTCTGTTAGATTAAAATCTGCCATTTAAAATCAAAACTTTTTTGAGATAATTTCAATTTATGTGTTATATCTTTTTCCATTGTTCATAATATATATATATATATATTTGCTTTGTATATTACTCACAGACTCTTGACATGGTTTTATTCTATGAATTTATTTCTATACTCCACCAATCATGGATTTAATTGGAGCTTAAGCCTCATACAGAACTTAACTGTTACATCATTTGTGGTTGATTATTTTAGCTGGAACTTGTATAATTAATTAATAATAT
>JAUZNK010061627.1:0-14848 GCA_035046665.1 Euphysa ruthae
TACATAATATAATATTTTAACGCAACTTTTTTCTGTGCACTATATGTTAGTATAACAGAAAGTTTTTCAGTCCTCCAATCCGTAAGAGTCATAAAAAGTGGCAGTTTAAAAGAAAAGATCTCAAATTAAAACTAATACGAGTTACAATTATTTAGTCGAGCTAGTAAAAATAAAACATGCAAATTTGTACAAAAATGTTAAATTATAAGCTTACAGTAATAACGATCTAGTTATATAAAGTAAATATTCTGCAGCGAGGATTGATATCCTCAAAAAATGTATTGCACAATTAGTATTTTATTACGCTTTTCACCCTTTTTAAAATTACATTAACAACAACACTTGCAAAATTTTACGAATGCTTAATAGCCTTGTAAAAAAAATATACATAATTGCTTATATAATTGAATACTTAATACAAAATACAATCTTGACAGTCTAAATCTAGTCAAACGATCATTTCATAGACACCTATTTCAAGTTTTAGCTGCTATAAACGATAACAATCAATAATTACTAGTTATGGCGAGTAGTGACCATATATGTCTGAATAAATCTAGTCAGACTATCCATTCATAGACCCCTATTTCAAGTTTTAGCTGTTATAAACGATAAAAATCAATAAGTACTAGTTATCGCGAGCATGCGAGAAAAATATGGCGGATATTTTTTGAGTTTTTCAAAAAATTTAACGAGTCTTTCGCTGAGTTAAATATTAAAAAAAAAACATAAAAAATGAAAAAATTATGCCGTATTTTTCGAATATATTTGCGATAAATATTTTATCACTAGGTCTAAAAATTAAAATGATACCGACTTCCCATCTTATCAAAACAAAAAATGTACTTTATCAGCTCTAATTTGGTTATATTGCTCCCTTATGTCCCTAAAGATATTAAAACTAAATTTCAACGCATTTTTTTAATTATCACTCGTTGACAGGAAGTGTTTTATTAAAAGAAATTCATGGTTAGTCAATAATATTTAATAAATATTTATGTAACCGATATTTTTTTTCTCGTCTATAAAATATATGGCATTTATTTCTTATTTCCTCGTCTCCCCTAGTGATTGACCAATCACGTTCACGATATTTTCGCAACTTAGTAGTAAAATATGATATCATGAAGTCAACACTATTAATACATCTATGAAAAATTAAAACTACCTACACCTAAAAATTAAAAAATAATTATACTGTTACGTTGAAAGACTAAATCGTTTGTCGTTTCTATATCCATTTTTTCTAGTCGCTTACCATGATTTCCTATATTTATCAGCTATTTCCATATTTCAATTTTTGAAATTATTTTCTTCCACAGATTTATCTGATGCATATAACAATTGCATCATAATTCTAATTGCTTTGAAGTAGTTAGTCTCATCATCAAAAGCTATCATCTTATGTTTTCCATATTTGTTATATTCTTTAACTTTATTTCCATTTAAAAGAAAATTAGGGTGTTGATGTTTTTCTTCCAGATCACTATCGGATAAATTGATATATTTTGTATCGCCTATTTTGTTACCTTGAAAAAATTGAGGTTGTTCATAATTTTTAACAATTTTGGCTTCATTGATTTTATCATTGTCGTCAAATAACATTTCCGAATAGATATCGTTTTGTACATTATGACTGTTTTTATTTGCAGTGCAAAACTTTTGAAGCCGAGTTATTGATTCTTTGATGTCAGCAATCATTTCAGATATATCAGTACCCTCTACTTTGGGACCGGTTTGAATTGATATCAAATCTTTGTCAGCTTCCTCTTCCGATTCAATATAGTAACTGATATCTTCTTCATGACTAACCATCGCATCTTTAACGTTTAATTTTTGAGAATCCTCACGTATTGGTTTTGTAAATATTGATGGCAAAAGTAATGAAAGAATGAAGACGCGATGAACAAACATCTTGTTTAGTTGCAATGTCTGAAAAACAATTATGACATTTTAAAGAGAAATTAACGTTTAAGAAAATGAATTTTTCATGTTTCATCTTTAATCTAATTATCAGGGCCATACTTAAAATATGACCTACCAATATGGGCATAGTATTACGTCATATACGCTCGGGAAATTTGGTTTGTTTGTCAATTTCTGTATGGCAATTTTATCTGCAATCCCCATCTAGGTTATCATTAAGTTGTGAAAATATTGCGAACGTGATTGGTCAATCGGGAGAGGAGACAAGGAAATAAATATCATAATTTTACAGACGAGAGAAAAATAGCGGTAACACAAACATTTATTAGATATTATTGACAAAAAAAAAAAAAAAATTTTTAACAAACAATTATTTTTTTTTAAAAAAACACTCCTTGTTAACGAGTGATATTTAAAAAAATGCGTGGAAATTTAGTTTTAATATAAATAGGGACATAAGATAGCAATATATCGAGATTTATATGTATGCCATATAAAGATATGAAAGGTTGTTACCTTTTTTGTATAACATAACCCTGAATTAAATGGTTATACAAAATTTACCTATTTCTATACGTATGTTGAATAATTAAAATGTAAAAAATATAACTATTTACGGGACTCGAAATTTTATGTCTACTGGTAATCAGTTAGACACATTATCTGCAAAAAGTTGAAGAAGTTGAAAATAACAATATGTAAGGTGTAATATTTTTGGATATTTCACGTCATCTAATCATTAGATTTGAATTGACAAAATTTGTTTCTTTGTTAACATGTTTGTCTATTAATTAAATCTAGGAAATATGTTCCTACTCTTGTAGAAATATTTTTGCTATAGGGCGGCTTAAACGAGACTAGTGTGAAATTAAGTGTTTATTTGTTCATTTTTAACTAGCGTATTTCATTTAGCTTCTTAGCGTTACAGTACGCTCGACAGTGTCAGGTATGCTTGAACATAAATTATTTCGATTAATTTTACTTGCAAATAATAATAATCATTTTTCAAACTTTTGTCATTTATTTAGATATTCCAAAGAGCTAAAGTGCTTACATGAATTAATTATATAAACTGAACTATAAATAGGCAAAGTGTAGCTACATAACATGGTAGAAGTTATCAGTTGGTTAATGGAGGGTTACAGTATTACTTATTCAACGAATTGAAAATATAATAACTCTATCGTACTTCTTACTTTATGACGACATCAGGCCTTTCTGATCAACCTGTTATGACTGTTGTCGTAGAATACCTAAGAAAATCCTGATAAGCATTATTGTTATTTCCATTTGGTATAGAACGTGCAAGATTTAGCATCATATAACCATGCTGCCTGTTGTATAGCTTCTCTTCTAGTTCTCTTCTAGAGCACCTTTGCATCTGGTAACTTCGTGTCCAAGAGTTTTAGGGATTATACAACATGATAATTAAGAATTCCGCTTTATTTGGTTTGTATCATTTGCAAAAGAGTTTTTCAAATATCTTGCAAAAAAGTTATAAATGTTTTGCAGAAATAAAGTAGTATACCTTTTTGAGCAGACTTCTAGCTCATGTTTAAGTCAGTGGAGTTATTTCATGGTGCCAACTATATCTTTTTTCATCAAGCGTTGTTTTACATTCTAATGCAAGCTCTAATTTTAGGGCTCGTTACATTTAACAAAAGATCGAAAAGTTATTCAAACTTTAAATGAATTTGAAGCATGAGCAAATGTATTCCTTAAATATCTCACTTTGAAAATAAAAATATAAATAGAAAGTGATCAAACATTTTTTTAAAGCTGTCGTAAAATAAGGTGGACGGAATTTCAATATTTCTTTAATTATTACGAGTTGTGTGCTCAATTCATCACTTATTCGTTCTTCGCCATTTAATCGAATTGCTTTGATTGACTCTTTTGAGCTGAAAAAGTTTCCTGCTCACTTAATGTCTTTATTGGTAATCGTTATTAAAAAAATGCCACATTTTTAGAATTACAGAGACGAATTTAAAGATTCAATTCCTTTATAAAGATTTTGCTTTTATGTTTGTTGGTGTAACTATAACTTAGGAAAATATTGGAGAGATGAGGTAGCTATCTCTTGAAATAGCAAATGTGTTTAAATATTTCCTTAGAGAGACCTCTGCCAAATCTTTCTGCTCTGAGGTTAGTACGATACTGATACTATTTAAAATTTTCGGAAATTCAACTCATTGGATAATGTTTATTGTAACTTTTTTTTTAAAGGTTGATGAGGTTTAAAAAAGTTAGACTTGCTAATATTTTGAAGTCTTTCAAGCAAAAAAAAAAATATTTGCGTTCAGCATATTATAACTTGATCCACAGGGTTCAAAAGAGAGAATTGAAAAACGTTTTTTTCTCTGCTGGATCTAAGGGATGAAAGTGAAAAGTCCGTACTCATTTAACTTTGTTACAATTTTTGCGAGTTTGTTCAATAAAATTACTTTTAAAACATGCGTAAAATGTGAATTTGTGCTAAAACAGAAAGCTATTCATGTAAGTTTTATTCACAAAGAAAGAATGCACTTTTCAATAAGAATAAATACGCTGTTATAAATATAGTATTATGAATTATATAAATTGATGCTAAAAAAAAAAAAAACTTTTCATCGGGGTTACATAGAAATAACACCATAAGATTAGGATCGAAGCAACCAATGTATGGGATAGCAACTTTTGGCTTAAAATTAAAACTCCAGATTCATTTAGAACAATCATAGGAAACAATAATAAGTTTATTGCAATTATAGCAATAAGATAATTATCTGCCTGGGAAAATTAGATTGTGATAAAAGCAATCCACGTAGGATTGCAGAAAAACTGCGTTAAAAAAGCAAATGAAAAAATATTCGGTTCTACTCGTAAATAATTTATAAATAATCTATTAATTTACATTATTATAGTAAAAAATTATTTATTCGATAAATATATAATCGATAAGTTGAAGTGCGTAGTACTAAGCAACAAGAGCATCGTCTAGACCTAATTGATGACGTATGAAATCATTAATTATTGAATGAGAAAACCATAAAAAAATATATAAGCTTTCGCTATATTTAGAGAGTTTAAAATGACAAATTTTTAAATTGAAGGTATTCAGAAATACACCGATCATGCTTGTACGAGAGAACTAGTATGTATTGACTGTGAAACAGGAAAACTTGTGTCAAGTAAAAATTCCAGACAAATTTCTAAGATTTACATCAAAAATATCAGAATTAAATTCATGTTACTACAGTAAAAAAAACAAAAAGTATTACGCACAGGCTTCTGCCAAATGCAGACGCTAAATCACGCTAAAGAGAGTTTCTACAGGACACTTTTGTTTAAATGTGTTACTAAGAAGAGATTCTTTTAAAAGTTATCAGATGTTCTTATTCAAATTTGATATCATTAAATAAACTTTGCTGTGCTTAATTATTATTTGATTAAGAATGAATATCTTCTGTTTTAAGAATCTCACATTTTTCTCTTTAAAAATACTGAATGTTCACAAGCTAATCTAAAAAAGAATGTGAGAGTAAAATGTGAGAGTAAAATGAATTTTAGGTAAAAAAATACATAGGGTGCTTATTATTAGATCAAACCCTGAGTGGAAAAATAATGGGTTACTATGATTTAAATAAAATAAATTCCAAACTTAGATTAGATTTAAAACAATCTTTCTTAACACCAGCCTCAAAGCGTGCTTGGTGCAATGCTCTGATTCAGCCTCATTTTGACTATGCATGTTCTGCCTGGAATTTAGGCTTCAACCAATCACTTAAATCCGTTTGAAAGGTGCACAAAATAAATGTATATGATTTTGTTTAAATATGAATAGTCGCGCCTATATTGGTACTGAGCTGTATAGGGCCATAAATTGGCTGCCTGTTGATATGAGTGTTAATCAGGCTATTGCTGCACACGCATTTAAGTTCTGCAGTAGACCCAACTTAAACTACATGTCTGAAATCTTTAAAACTTCCGAAAATAGAAAAATCCCGTTACGAAACAGCCATCTAAAGCTAGATACACACTTCCGAAAATCTACTATGGGAAAACATTGTCTGTCTTCAAAAGGTCCCTTTATATGGAACAGGCTTTCTAATGAAATAAAATCAATCACAAACTATAAGGCATTTAAATATAAGATCAAAGAGAAATTTTTTACCTCTCTGGGTATAGTTGGAAGACCTAATAAATATAGATTATAATTTTTTAAAAAACCGTTTTTTAAATATTACATATATATATATATATATATATATTTTTTTTTTTACTATGCTTCGGCTTAATCTGTTTTTGTGTGCGATGTATACATCACCTTTTATTTTTATCTTAGTGTTTTTTTTTCTGCTGTCTTGTAATTTTCCATAGCTAATGTACATTTGTTTGTGGCAGAATGAATACTTACTTACTTATCATCTTGAAAAAGAAGGAAATATGAAATTATCCAGCCAATAAACGAACATTTTGAACATTCAAAAGGATAAGTCTATTGAAAATATGTTGAATCAAATAAATATTTTATAAAATCGTTGAAATTAAAAACGTATTAGCTCAAATAAATACTTTCTATAGTATTTATATATTATATAAGAAATTTTACTGACGTAAATATTTTGTCTCCAAAATCGATTAATTAGATCTCAAAGTTTGTATAGCTAAAGTTCGAAAGTTTAAGCAACTTTTTCATAGTTTTAATACAAATTTTTGGCTTAAAAACAACATAAAGATGAATTTCAAGATTCCACGCTAAAAACTTCTAAAAAATTCATATTTCAAGTTTTCCTATATTAATACCCTTTGAGTGAAGATTTCCCTCTTTTTACAAAACCATGACTTAATTGCAATAATTGACTGTTAGAGAAATCTATTCCTTAATAACATTATTTTTTATTCTTTAATTTAATAAAAAATGGTGCTAAGCGTAAGTTCCAAGTCTACATGGTAAAACTTAAAAAGAAATATGTTGACATGACTTAGATGGGTAAATCCAAGGGAGAAAAACATAAGATTTTAACAAAATTCAATTGCATGCATTTTCTTCTTCGCAACTCTATACATCTTTTAGATAAAAAAAAGTTATGGCCGTTTGAAATTTTGGAAGAAACTTATAAAACTGCCACAAAATATACTGAATTTTCTAAGGGTTAACTTAAATTTCTAAAAAATTAAATGCTTGTTTTCCCTTTTTTCCTAACATTTCATACAGTTTTGAGCTAACCAATTGTTGCTTAGTTGTTAAAACCTCCACTTATTTATGATGCGTTATTTATAATAAACGGTTTTAAAACTTACCGACCAGGACTGGACAACACACGTCTTTCTGACTGACGATATTGAATCTCCAAAAAATATACTTCACTAACCTAATTGGATTTCATGCATTACTGGACAATAAGAAAACTTAATGAAATCATTAAAAGACTAATTCCATCAATATTACATTGGGTGATTGATGCCTCGTGGAAACTTAATCCTGAAAATCTACTCTGACAAAATAATACCTCAAGCCAAAAAGCTTCTTTAAATTCATCAAATTACGGCTGCTTACACTACTATTATGATATGTCACTCTATGCGGCTGAGATTGACGCGAGTGCTACACCCCCAAATTCTCTCAAATAGAATTATTACAATCCTATAAATACGTCCAGTGATATATTTTGGTTTTAGTTTGTGTCGATATATAAGTCCGAATCAGATAAATTACAAACACACCTTTTGATTTATGACTTTTAATAATGTTTCAGATAAATATAAACAAATATTTAAATTAACTTGCTTAGTATAGATTAATATACTTATTGGCATTTTCTAATATAAACCGCTTGCGTAGAGAGATGCGTATAAATATTTGATTAGTTATTATAGTCATAGTTTTGATGGCTTAAAAGCGGCATAATGGACGTATGAAGCTTGCTTTTATTTATTTATTTTTTTTTTTTTTTTTGGTTGGGGGTGGGGGGGGTGGTGGTGGTTCCATTTTAGTGAGTAGTGCTTGTTAAAGTGGGAGTATTTTTTTACAAATTGATAAAATTTCATCTTACAAAAGGTTTATTGGATTATCATTTTTGATAAGATAAAGATACTATTAAATACTAATTATATACTAAGTACTATTATATACTAATACTATTAAAGACTACGCTCATTGTTTCATTGATAAGGGAAGGATTTTTCAAAAAGAAACTAACAGTGGAGGGAGGGGTTTACGTCAATTTTCTGACTCATTGATATGTAATTTTAGGGGGGTGGGCTGGGGGAGAGTTAGGTTACCTTGACTACATAATACCAAATTTTCCAATCTAATATTTATTCCTGACAGGTTTCTACTTCCACTTATATGTAAATATATGGAACGGGAAAGGCAAAGGAAAAAAGATGATAAAGACTTTTGACATCATGACATCAAGACATCATGTATCATTCATTGTGCTAGAATATTTCACTGAGAAAGACATTGAAACCCTTCTTATCTAGAAAGAAACAACCTAAGGGAATACCGTATGATTATTCCTACTCCTCTGTAAAGCACGATATGCTCAACAGGATCCTTTGTCCCACTGGAAACAAAATTTTACTGAAGAATGTGTTGAAACATTTGGTGTGCAACTGCAACGAATTACAGTGAGGCTGTTATAGTTATCATGTGTAAAATTGACGACTTTTCTCTGCTACGCTCTTTCCAA
Source organism: Euphysa ruthae (assembly GCA_035046665.1). NCBI lineage: Eukaryota > Metazoa > Cnidaria > Hydrozoa > Anthoathecata > Corymorphidae > Euphysa > Euphysa ruthae. Next base: position 8,604 of record JAUZNK010061627.1, read on the forward strand.
TAATCCCTAAGCCTGTTAAAAAAAGTTCAGTATTACATCGTATGTTCTAAGTGTTACCGTTCTCTTTAAAGTTAGGGTAAAAAAAGTGTATATCTTAGAAGTTTGTGCTTAGTTTATCAAGATTAAGAATTTGTTAGTTAGTTTATATTCTGCGACAACAAATATATAAACAAAAAGTATAACTTCACACTGAAAAAAAAGAAAAAAAAAAAAGTCACCCATATCAACAGGCAACCAGTTTATAGCTCTTTACTGTTCAGTACTTATGTGGGTGTGGTTATCTAAATTTAAGCAAAATCTTATGCAATTGTTTTGTGCCCTTTTTTTTCTTTAAGCGATTTGTCAAGACCTAAATACCAAGCTGAACATGCAAATTCAAAATGTCGTTGAATTCAATGCACTGGATTGAAAAGAGAACGTCTTAAAGACTGATATTAAAAAAATTGTTTCTGGTATAGAAATCTAAGTTTAGAATTAATTTTATCTAGAAAATAACGAACCTTTCCCTCTTCACTTAAGGTTTGATCTAATATATACTCCAGGTATTTGACTGATGCATGTTGTTTAATGGGCGCGCCTCTATAATTTAAATTCAATGGATCTGTTTTCTTAACTTTCATTTTTGTTGAAAAAAAAAAATATTTGGTTTCATCCTTAAGTTTGCGTTTTACAACTATTGACCTTTAGCTAGTTTCTTTTTTTCCTTTCTTTGTTTTATTATTATTATTTTTTTTTTTTTTCATCATGTGCCACTTTTTATCCTGATACTACATTACCTAAATGTTTGCTACTGGTTACACAGTGCTGATACATCAAGTAAGAATTATGATAACCTTATAAAGGTTGATTCTGTTGTAAACAATAATAAAAAGCCCGATCAACTTGACACAAGCAATCATTCAGGTCCAGGTTGTTCTAGAAATCAAGATAGAGTTCATTCAAAGATTAAAGCAACTAAAAAAAAAGCTTCAACTAACCTTCTGAATTTTCACGATTCCACTGAAAGAGGCAAATCTTCATCGTCGTTCGCTTTTGATAATGATTCAACCTCTGATTCCTCTTCTTCTAGGGAACGTTAAACTAAGAAAAAAATAAGGGGTCAAAGATACATAGTTTCAGTCGTTTTGAGCCAAAATGAGCATCCTCATCCTGGAAACTGCAAAAGGACATGGCAAAATATATTAATAAAAAATTAGCAGAGTATATCCCAGAGGTTTATATTAAAACAACCTTCTTGGATTAAAATCTCATTCCAAAAAATGTAGACAAATCAAAGAAATTGGATGACATATCCAAACAGGCATTGGATGAACGATGGCAATCCTCTGTCATCCAGCATGATAAAGAGCTGAAAGGGTGTCAGGATAAAATTTTAAAAGTCTTGGGCCCTTTGTCTAGGACAAGTTTGAGAAAGCAAATAGTGACTCGAATGAGAGCACTTTCAGCTTAAGTGAAACAGTGGATCTTGTAGAGCAGTGTCTTACTACTATTGTAATCTATATGTCAACATAAACATAGATTTATCACATCAGAGGCGAGTGGCAATCCTTTTTGCTTTCGTAAAGAAAAAAGTTTGTTAAAAGTCACGAAAAGCTACTAGTAAATTGTGATAAGCTATTATTTGGGAAAAATTTTGAGTCTCAATTAAATAAAACCCTGAAATCTGTGAATAAATCAAAATAATTTCTTGCTTGGGAAATAAAAATTCTTTCAAGAAAAATAATTTAATCAACTTTTCTTCTTTTAGACCCGGAAGTGAACAAAACCAAGCAGAAGTAGGGTCTAGACAGACATATTATAGGTATGGAGATAAGACCATTAAATTTGGTAAAAATAATTTCTATCAGGCTGCCCTAGCAAAAATTTTGAACTTGACAAAGTTGGATCATGTAAACCCTTTGATAAGAGGTATATTCCCAATAATAATGGATAATTATCCCGTTACAGGAAGATTGTCTTGTTACATAAAAATTGGCAAAAGATAACATCAGTGACAAAAAGGGTTACTCCATTACGAGTTTAGTTCTTAAGTAATATCTTTCTAGTTCAAAAAATGCTAGGGGAGCAAAGACCAGTGATAAATCTAAATGGTTTAAAATCGTGGATCCCATACGAAAATGTCAAAATGGAAGGTCTCCACCTGTTAAAGGAAGTCCTAAATCCAAACAATTACATGTGTAAAATAGACTTGAAAGATGCATTTCTTTGTGTTTTCTTGGCACAAACTTCTCTGAAATATGTCAGATGTTGATAGTCTGGCAGTTTTTTATATGCGCCAATTAGTCAAAACTTGACGGGTATACAGCTAGTTGCAATACTACTCTCAAAATTGCTAAATTTATACATTACACATTTGATTTATTTTCAGTCAATCTAAAGATAAAAGAATTCATACTCGTGTGAGCCCACTAGAATGTACAAATACTGCACGAAAAGGAGATACACACAAGCTCGATTTTTCAAATCATATAGAAAGAATTTGAGCAAAAACATATCCTATCTTAAATAATTTCAATTTAACGATAAGTATAAAAAAATATTTCGATCCGTATTTTGTCTAAGAATTTATTTCCATGTTAAAATTAGCCCTAAATCCCATGTTACATCCACATATCCATGTTTGCTATTGTTTTGGTACAATCCTTAGTTTAGGTTTCACCCTAAACTTCATCTTTTAGACATATACTAATAACCCTGGGTCTTACAAATCTGTAATATTTTTCACTCCTTATGTTGCTTATACAGGTAATGTTATGGTTTCATTCCCACAATATCGCCGTTTCGTTTTCAATATCGACTGCCACCTGAATTTAATCTCTTATTGGAGTATCATTGTTTTTTTTAACTTTCACCACACATAAATAAGAATGCTTTAGTATTTTGGTATATTCATCTTCGCCTTCCCCTTTTCTTCAACTATAGCTTCAGATGCATTTTTTCTCACATTTTTCGTGTACTATGGTTTCAGATGCGACTTTTAGAGCAGACATTCTTTCCTTACAACCATGTTCTTTGGAAAAATTATGTTCTTCTATCTTACTAACTAGCTGGTTCAAATGATGTGACTTTTTCTTCCTACATCTTACATTTGTACTTTGTAACTGGGCTCGATGTTGTACTTTAGTTATTATTTAGATGATAAAATGAATGGGTAGCATTTTTTATTGCATCCAGATTCCCACAAAGAAATAACCTCTTTTATTAAACTTACACGGCCAGTAACTAAATCCAGATCCACAAGAAGTTGTCAACTGCACATGTATTAGAAAAGAAGACCTCTTTTCCTGGCTCCAAAACTATCGAGCCTCTCGAGTGCATTAATGCCAGGTTTTCAACGTTTTTTTTGGCAGATTCTGTAATCTCACGGACTCTAATTTTCTTTCATTCTTATAATATTGTTTTCCCAGATATTTTTTTTTTTCTGAATTTCTCTGTCGAAAGTCTGAATAACTTCTATCTCTTATCACATGCCCTTTTATGAAGGGTCTGGCGAGACCATTCGATTTTTCCTCTTCAAGGAGGTATGCGCTGTGTATAATGATGGTAGTACCAGATCCAAACGACCAATTTTTTAGTCCAAGTAGAAATTTTTAAACCAGACATGTTGCTTTTTAACAATTCCTTGCGTCGTAGTGACTTCTGCAATAAACAAAAACTCTCCGAATTTGTTTATCCACTTCGTGTATGTCTTTCCTTTTCCGTGTCGACTGGTATCTCCTCTCATCATATCTGTCCATAGACATGCAAGAACCATCATGTTGTTTATCAAATACATTGCAAAGTTTTCAGAAAAGTATTTGTTGTTTGGCGTATCCTTTTGAACTAAAAAATAGAAAAATTAAGGGTATACTCCGATCTGTTTTTATGTTATCGCATGTGCACTGAACACGCAGATGGTTTTGGTAATGTATGTAATATAACAACTTATTAGATAACCCTAATAAAGCAGAGCAAGGAAAATTCATGTTTATGAGGGTTTTAAACCTTTCAAAGTTTTGAAAAATTATCGCTAAAGTTTAAAATGCTCTGTAATCTAAAAAAAAAAGATATATTCAGAAGTATATGTATATATGTATTATATCAAAATTACTAAAAGTGTGTTCATACGCTAAATTACACTAAATATGCACTGCTTTGAAACAAATGTCTGTCTCAAATGTAGCTGTTTTTTATATACATTTGTGGGGTTGTAAACACGTTCAGATTACATCCTTTCCTTGTCGCTTTTTTATTCTAAAATCGTAAAACTTAATCAAAGCTCTATTATGAACCGTTTATGCTTTATGGTCAAGGGTGATATACAGAACGCCGATTGGCGTCGTGCACAAGTACTATAAACGCCAATAGGCCTTTTGCGGAGATTAAAAGTTAACGCTAACCACAACTCAGGATATACACACCTGTGCACGAGCCATTAACTTTGACACGGAAATTGGAATCTCAGAGTGGCGAGTCAGCGCATGTATGAAATTTCATGGCATTAAAAGTTTTTGCGCAGTTTATTTTTTTATATAGTGGAAGAAAAAGAAAAAGTGTTGGCACATGCTATGGGTCAAGTCAGTTTAGACGCCATTTTGAATTTAAAACGTGAGTATGTAAAATTCTGGCGTCATATTTAGACGTTTTTTTTTTTTTTATTTTAAATTCAAGACGATGGCTGCACTGTCTTTTTTTTAACTTTAGCTATAAATCAGTTTGCAAACCCTTTTTTTAATCAACTTTAAGACTTTTATTTCGATATAGTAAGAATTGTAGCATGGCAATTTTCTCCCAAAACTACGAACAAAAATATCTTGATTTAATAAAAATAAACAAACTTTCATTATGCTTGTACCCAAATCATTATCGGGTACGGCGATCTTAGCAGCTTCTGATTTTATTGTTCTAAATAAATTTTTGCTGTTTCCCATGTTTCTTAAATTTCCGTGATTAATTTCTACCTCGCTAAGAGCTGCTTTATTCTACATTTTGCTTGTGTTTGTAGTAGAAAACAAGGCTTTTACAATGTTATTTCGTTTTGTCTGTCTAATATGACGTGCTTTAAAACTACTCTTTTCCTGAATTTGTGAACTACTCTGGTATTTTGAGATTTTGCATTGAAGTTGTAATCTAACTCCGCCTTATCTTGCAAGTTTCATCCTTCGATACTGCAACCAAATGTACAGGAGAAGAAATAGGTTCTAGTGTTGCTCTTTGGTACAAAATTTCTAAAAGACGTTATGTAGCAAAATAGTCCTTTAATTTCTTGAACATCTCTATCACAATATCAGTCCATTTAGCAGATAAATTATCCCCTCCATTCGACAAATACTGACCCTCGCGCTTGATCCATACCTCCTTTGAAAAGTTAAGCACTCTAACATTTGACAGGGTGTATTTGTCGGGTGATTCATCTGTATGAGGTGACAATTTGTAAAGGTGGAGACTTCTCGCACAGCAGCCTGTACAACAATGTTTTCTTTTTCAGTTTGGCCAAACGTTTCTCATCTTTTTCTCCGTCTATTAAACCATTGAGTTTTGCATGAGTCATATCAATATCTTCCCTTCGTCCATACCCTTTATGATTTTTATAATTTTTGTCCCTTTCTAACTACTCTTGACATTTGTTTATTCAAAAACCTTCATTATTGCATCTTATGTAAACATTATTGCAACCAATAAAGAAGTTGAAGTTGGAATACATTTGATACGATTCGTTCCAAATTTTAAATCTTCTCCTGTTCGAGACAATTTCCTCATCGGCAGAAAATTTAGGCAAAACTCTTACTCTGGTCACTTACGGACTAAGTTTTTTCTTTTCGAGATATTTTTATGTAAACCACGTTTCTACCCGTGGGAAGCATATTTTGAAACCACGTGGCTTTTTTCCGTCTGAGTTTTCGTAAAAAAATGACTGACTACACGAAGCAAAAAAAATCAGATGGCTTCTTCCGCAAAAAGGGTAAGTTTAATGAAAACTTCAATTTCTTTTAGTAGTTTTAAAATTTTTTTAGCTAGGAATCTATTACGAAGTTTAAGTTTTTTTGTTAATACGAATTGTTAACTATTAGCTAGCTTTATTGTTATTACGTTATTATCTTTTTAAAATAGAGATTTTATTAATGTTTTCCATAAAACAACCAGTTTCTTCTTCTTCTTCTTCTTCTTCTTCTTCTTCTGCTTTTACATAATACCTACGCTGCTGCTAGGATATCAATGTAGCATAGTACGTAGGTATAGTATATAATCTAACCAGCTAGTATATA
>JAUZNK010061638.1:0-14848 GCA_035046665.1 Euphysa ruthae
GCATATCTATATCTATTATCGAAATAATTGTGCTCAATATCTACGCTCAAAAATTGGTACCAAAATATCATATCACAAGAAAAAGCATTTACTTTTAATGTTTAAGTTTTTTTATTTATATATATATTTTTTTTTCTTTAATTACAAATTAATTTACAAAGTGATCTATCAGTGTAAGGTTTACTTATGTTTGATTGTAATAGTTAAAAAACAAGGTGGCTTTTCATTTTTTTAAATTACAACCCTTAGGAATTTGGCTGTTTCAGAACTACCGTAAATGCTCGTTTTAGCGCCCGGACGTTTATTTGAGAGGAGGCGTTAAATCGACTATTTACGGTGTAGCGTTTTATCAAGATGTAAACCATATTTGCTAAGATTTTTGAATCGTTTAATTTCATTCTGTCCACAAAGTTACATGTTCCAAACAAATGCCTCTTATTCAAACATTTTGTTTTTATCCAGAAGTCATGTTTACTGTTTTGTGTTGGTAATGGTTATGCCTATTGCAAATGAGACATTAGTTCATAATATTACAAGTTGTTCACTGGTCCGGTAAAAAAATTTCTCAAAATTTTTTTTCCAAACAACCGAACAAACACCGTTAGCTCATTGTTTAAATGTCTGATATGTTGCATTGTTTTAATTTTTTTTCAGACTACAATGAAATTTTTACTAACTTTTTATATGTTTCATACACAAAAATTTGCAGATCCATCCATCTCTGTAGTAAATTGATACCAGGGTTCACTCTAGATAGTTCTCTTTCTGTTTTGTGCTAAGCTAAGAACAAAAAGGAAAGTAAATAACATGTTTTTTAGTAATTAATTTCTAGTTTCATCTTGTATAATTTCTGATAATTTGGGGACATTGGCTATTTTTTATGTTAATAACTCCTTGTCATAACATAAAACAACATGTAAAGTTAGTTGGTCCTGCACTCCAGCTACGAACGCCCCGTTTAATAACTGAAGACTTATATTTGTTTTTAAATTAGCATGTCTTTTTACATTCTTAGGGTAATCTGAAAAATTTCTTTATGTTCAAGTTGGGACTCTAGTAACTCTAGTATGACTTTTAATACTTTGTTTCGGTTCTATTTTTTTTTTTTTTTTTTTACTTAAGTTTAGCGGAAATTTCTTTGCGGAGCAACCATTCATGAAATCATTTGAAAATTTACCATGTGCTCAACCATATCCAGCTTCCCCCCAAAAAAATTTCTGTAAATTTGTTTAAACCTAAGAAAATTAGTCTTTTTGATTTAAAATTTAGCCTTAGCTCTTGTAAAAGCTAGAATGTTACCTCCCAAAAAGTTTGTTTCATTGAAACTGAAAAAGTAAACTGAAGGAAAATGAAAAATAAGTCAAATATACATTTTTGTTATATTGAATGTAGCATTCATAAATATAGGCTGTATATATGTAATGAAAAATTATATAGCTATGCCCCGTAGTTATTGTGAAACGTCCTATTATTTCTTATAATGGTTTTATTTTCGTCTAAACTTTTTACTTGCGTTATCAATAACGTCAAAAATAACATCCGGATCGGTTGCATTGTATCATGTTTAAACATCAATTACTGTAGAGCTTATGTATGTCTCCGTCTTTTACTGCACAGCTAGAACTGCAGGGTAAATTTGAATTATGATAATAACAAGCTATTTTACAATGTTTTAATAGAGTTCGAATAGAAAGAATGATTTAGGTGTTAGGACTCGCCTAATAGGCTTGGTTTAGTCTTTGTATATGATCTGAGAGAAAATTTTAACCAATCATATTTGCAGTCCTTGCCTGTCTTCTGAGCTAGCTCACATTTATTCTTTTAGTTGAACAGCTATTTACCCCACCCGCATCCTCCCCCTTCTCCTTTTTCTTTTTTCTTTTTTTTCTTTTTTTTGTACACACTTACTCGTTTTGTTGAATTACTTTTTTGTCTTATCTAGCATATTTTTTCAAGGAAAACTATCTTAATAAATGACTAAGGTTATTAGATTGTGCTATAACTATATCTGTTTATACTGCATTGGAGTTATAAGGTGATATAATGTTTCCAAATTAAAATTTTAATGTTAAAAAAAATTACGCTAAACATCGAAAAAGAAGATAATAATTTACTAACAATGATCGGAATGATTAAAAACACTAGCTAGATAATTTAATTCTCCACATTTTTCCATTGATATACTTGAAAAAACATACTTTTAGAATAAGTAAACATTGCCTTTAATTAACAATAAATGGCTTGATATCGCTTTATCATCATTGGTCAATTTCGTTTTCGTTTGTTTATGATATTGATACACTAAAATTTGTTCTTAAAAAAAATGAAAAACTTATAGAGATATAGCTCTATCATTATTATTATTGATTTATTTTTCTAAGAAACGAGTTTGGGTAAAGACATCAAAAGTTTTTTTAGCAGTGAGAATCTCTTAATTTTTGGAGTATCCAGATATTAGTTTCTGAGAAAAAAATTTATGTGTATGAAAGTTGATCTTTCTATTTGCAATTCTGAAATTTAGCTCCAACCAAATATGTACTTCACTATGACTTAAATAAATAACAAAAATTATTCAGAAAAAAAAAAGTTATAGCTACCTTTTATTTTATAGTTGCGTGTTGATATTTTTTTCAATTTTTTTTTTTTTTTTTTTTTTTTTTTCGATGGCCCTTGTTGTGCTGTCACCCTTTTAAATGTTTTCATAAATATTCTATGCTTAGCGTCTCATTAAGAACATAGATACTCTTAGTGACTGTATTGACCAAGTGAGTTAGAATTATAATCACTCATTGGATTGGTAAAACATTAAAAAACAAAAAGATGCTCGCTCAGAATATGAAAGATTCCTTTGGAAAATGTTTAAAAACATTAATTCCATGAAAATAGTGAATGGAGAAGGCAAATATCTGCAGAGTACATAAATACCACTTTAGACTCCCTAGCTATTATGCAATGTGAATCTTAACCCGAACCAGTCGGCTTTAAGATAATAGAATGCGCTAAAAATCTAATGAGTTGATATAATAAGAGATGACGTAAATCTTGAAATATATTTTGATTCGTCAACTCAGTCATTCAGACATTGAGATAATAAAAACATTTAACATGAGTTACATACATTTTCTAGCTACATTTCGAGAGACAAGCTCTTCCCAGGCAAAGTACAAATAAGTTTCTAGAGTTCAAGTAGAATCGAAAGTTCTTCCGCTAGGGGTTAGCAGTAATTATTTTTACGGGCTGTAATATACTACGATTAGATTTTAGTAAAATCAAAAATTTTTCCCAAGGGATTAGGAATAGTTATTATTACAAAATAACATTGACGTATAAATTAAAGAAACAACTGAACATGAAATTTAGTGATGATTTTTATAAAATAAATAACCAGTTCTTATTTATCTTTTCAAAAAAAAATTCTATTCCATTTCTTTTATTTCAAGCCAAAAAAGCTAAGACTTGCTATGTTGAAAGTGTGTATATCAAGATCGTTGAAGCGAAACAAAATTAAGTTGTTTTAAAATGAAGCAAACAGACGAGTGGATTTATATCACGATCCATTTGTGTTTATAAGTAGTTTTCATTATAAAGATTATTTAAATAGCTGTCTGAAAGCTTGTCTCTACAATAAATAATGACAATGTAAAAATATTATTCAAAAAGAAAACATGTGTAGAACTAAATACATTGCAAATAGATTTATTCTTCACCACGTGCATATGAAAAGAGAAATTTAAAAGAAACGTGAATTAAAACTGCGTTTTACTTTTTTCGTAACAATGACGCTGATACACCGGCTTCAACGTTATCCTCTCTAATCTTCTATACATAGAAGTTTCCAATTCCTCTATCTTTAATATTTAGTTAACAATACATAATATTGACGTAAAACAAATGTTAAATTAGTTCAAATATATAGTTTATTCAAATTCATTAAGATATCAAAACATACAGAAAATATAAAAATGCCCTATTGAATGAATATAATCCCTTTTCTTGTTTCTTGTTTTAAAGCCTCGGCACACTACTGTACATACTTACGTACGTACTCCTGTGCCTCTGATCTTTTTATCAAGAACCTTTTTGTTGCAGTAACAGAAATTGTGCTTTAAAAGTGAAGAAACTGACAGAAAAATAGGGACCGAGACTATTGTGAGGCGTGGGAAATTTTTACGATAGATAATATAAGACCTGATATCATAATGTATATTATCAAGCCGAATTTCAATAACTGACGGTAATTATTTTATCTTGAATTAGTAAGTGTCATAGGAAACTAGGTGTTGGAAAACTATGAACGCACATATTCATCTCACAGCCAATTGAACGCACTCTAAAAGAATTTCTGAAAAATTGGTTTTCGAAGAATAGCAGCCAAAATTAAAAAAAAAAAAAAAAAAAAGTTTTTTTCCCTAAAACGTAAGCCTCTTGTTTATTTTAGGTTTTTAAGAAATCCCTGCGCTGAAAGTTTGGTTACTAAAAAATAAAACACCTAAGCTGCTTGTAAATTAACCAATTATGCTAATAAAGTAAGACCGTTTTTAATTACGACCGGAAAAAATTGGATTTGAAGATATAACCCAAAAATTTTCTTCAAAAAGACTGCTTGAAATCAAATGAGATTCTTAAGAGCGTCTATAAATATTACTGCTTTTTTGAACTTTTTTATTTTGTCGAATGTTCAGAATCAGAGGGTAATTTCGGTTTCAAGGAAAACTTTGGGCAATATACTTACATACAAAATAGACTTTCCATGAGTCTTTTGGCCCAATTTTACTATGACAAATTTGTAAGAAATCGGGAAACAACTTCCATAAAATATCAAGGATTTGGACCTGGTATACTTACTTACATTTGATCTTGCAGTGATGAAAACCATTGGTCTCAAGGGGTGGTCGAATTGTCATTGCGGGCGCTTGTTACAGGTTTTTGCCTAAAACATGGTGCTAATAAAAGGGCAAAATTCATTCTTGCAATTCCTAAACATAGAAGTATTAATTTTTAAGCAAATAAACGCCAGTTGATATTTCTTTTCATTTTTCTCAAGACCAAGAATACTTTTTTTGTTACTTGCTGAAATCTCCTCACATACAGTAAAGTGTTGTTACTTTTACTTTTTTTCTTTTTCAGACTGGCATATCTTACGAGGTTGTAATTTTTTATCTTTTTCAAGCTTGACGTTATTCCGAGGTTGTATCTTTTGCTGATGATGTTAAAAATTCTGAAAGAAAAATAAGTGATTATAGGATGTTAAAATATCTATCTAATTTAAGTAAAGCATGAATGAAGATAATACAATAAAATTCCATCTCAATTAAACGCATAGACAGGAGCACAAAAATTCCTGTGTGCATTTTTTTTTTTTTTATAAATAAGAAATCATATATGCTTATTTCGTATAATTCATTTTCACTAAAAAAAAAAAAAAATTAATTCCTCTTGCAATATTACTTTTAAGTGTTTGGACACTTTTTTAAACAAAAAAAAAAAAAAAAAAAAAAAACGAACTAAACGAAGGCCCTGGGCCGCCTCGAAATTTTTTTAAATGTTATTTATGTAACAATATATTTTATTCATGTTTATTCTCGTCTAATTTCAAGAAAAAGTGAATAAGATTAGCATGTAAGGGCCACTTATGTTAATAGTTCCATTTATACAAATTTCTTTTGATTTTAGCTAAAGCGCGTATAGTTTCTTGCTTGCATTTGTTGCTCTAGAATTTAAATTGTTATAAAATGTTCGGTATCCCGTTCTTTGGTAAAGTCTCCAGAAATTTGATAAATTTCCCGCTATGTGGTTGTTCGTAAAATGTTCAATATAGGCTTTTTGGTAAATTATTCTTAATGAAGTGCCAGATATTTAGTACTGTGATAAAACGTCCGATATGCATTCTTAATAAAGAACCAGATATTTGATTCTTTGATAAAGTGTCCAGCATGGGGTCATTTGATTAATTTTCCGTTGACCCATTGTTTTGAAAATTTCAGCTTGTATTTTAATATGTTATTGGAATTCACAAAATTTCAAAACAGCCCTATTATTTGAGATTTCAAACATTCTGTACAGAGAAAGGGGAAGCTCACTCTCAGTCTCCGAAATTAAATCTTTTTAAAATCCGTAAAATCAATATCCATAAAGGTGCCTCGAAGTCTCTGCAGCTTCTCAAAACTTTTGTCTAGGTTTTACAACGAGTCCAACCTATGAATCAGATATCTTAAATGATAAATCGGTTGCAATCAGCCTCGGATTGACCGAGGTTCTTATATTTGTTTATATGCCACCCGGAGTCGTTATCTATGTAACCCATAGATATTTTTAATTCTAGTTGCCATCATACCAAATAAAACTCATGTCAATTTCCTTTTTTAGCATGAATGAGAAATATATTATCTCATTGGCTCCATTCTATCTTTAAATTAAATGCAAAATATAAGCATTGTTATTATTTACGGACCTTTCAATAACACCACATTTTTTTTTTTTTTTTTTTTTTTTTTTTTTTTTTTTGTCTTACTGTTAGATAAAACTAGACTGGTCGTGTCTCATCATATTTCCTGCATTTAAATGAGCTTCCTATTAATTTATTGAAAGAAAAAAAAAATTAAGGATTTATAATAAAATCTACGCTGGTTTATTAAAGAAACGTATACCACCATTAAAAATTAACTTATCGGTCCTTTCTTTGTGTAAGCTGTTTACCCCGACCCTAATATGGCTATTGCAGAATTAGGAAAAAACGGCAGGAATGACATAAAATGGTTGTTTTGATAAGATAAACCAATATATTGGTTAAACATGTAGATTAAAAGACTTATACTTAGCTCTTTACACCATCCCTTATTATGCCACTGCGAATTTTACTAGACCAAAAATTACACCAATCAGGTACCTTGTGAGACAGCTTTAATTAAGCTAACAGGGATGTTGTCGTAACCTGTAGAACAGTCATTCCGTAATAGCTTGAAGGTATTTTCGATTTCTGACATTGATATTTTGTTTTAATGTAAACGGTTGTTGTTCGCTATCGTTTGGTAGATTTTTTATCAATTCATCTTTTAATTTTGTTGTTCTCAAGAAAAGATATTTGATACTGTTTACTGTTTAAATTACTGTTTAATTTGTTAGGTTCGATATTTATTCTTTTAAGATTTGGAGATAGTATTTTTTCAGCCACACGCCATATTTCTTTGAGACATTTTGATGGTAATGCTGTTTTGTAAAATAATGCTTTTTTAATAAGGCTTTTAATTTTATTTTTAACTGCGCTAAACGTTTTCCAGTCATCGGTTGTTTGGGTTTGGTGAGTTGCTTGTTTAATTTGATTGATATCTTTTCGATTGTAATTCTGTGATGTTTAAGTCTTTCATTCATCCATGGTGCGAGTGGTCGAGTAAATTTAATTCGTTTTTGGAGGGCGTGCTTTTCAACACAGGTAAGTATAAAATCGTTTAGTGCAGAGATCTGATCTTCAGGATCGTCAAATGTATAAACTATGCCAAAAGGAAGATCAGAAAAGTCTTTCATTTATACTGAAGTCTTTCAGCGAACGAATATATTTGCAGCAAGTTGTTTCTTCGTATTTATAATTAAATACGGAGCTTCGTGATCAGCGATTTCGTCACATAGGATGACATCGCTATGTATACTTTAGAGATATTTGAGACAATGTGGTTAGACTTAACTTGTCTAGCAAGATTTTTTTATCGGCTTGGTAGAAAACTCCAACAAGGAATGAGCTATTTTTGTTTTTATCGCAAATCTTGATTCATTGATATTTTGTTTCGGTAAAAATAGTCGTTAAATATTTACTTACTTTAAACTTAATAATTTCGCTTACGTACATTCCGACTCCACCGCCTTTTTTATTTTCATTGCGATTTTGGTTTATGAATTCATAACCTGGTATCTGAACATATTTTAATTTTTGTTCACTGTTAAACAAGTTTCGGATAAACTCAATATGTCAATTTTTTACGTTGATAGCATTACTGAAAAAGAATAACATAGTGGCTGAGTATTTAAGTGAGCTATGCTTTCTGTCTGGAAGTATTTAGCGCATCTAAGTGATAATTAGGTTGGTTGGAGTCTAAAGCTTCAATTGATATATCAAGATCTTTTACTGAATAAAAGGGTAGTTCATATAGTATACAATCGTGACAAAAATTAAATTTTTGATTCTTTACTCATTAAAAGTTTGTCATTGAAAAACATTTGATACACTCCATTCGTTTTGAGTTACATCGTGCTGTTTAGTGGCATGTTGGGGATTTTCGTTTGGCATTTGTGTTGTTTTTTAGAGTTCTAGCTAGTTATAGGTTCTGGATTTTGTTCGATGTCGCCTGAGAGAATCATTTTTCTAGTAGCTGTATTGTTGTAATAGTATGATGCTCTGCTACCTAATCGCTTGATTATACGCTTTTCGTGTTTCATAGTCGAAATGGATTTTATATAAACAAACGAATTATGTTTTTTGTCTTCATGAATAGTTCTTCTGTTTATTGTGACTCTAACGACGTTGTTGAATAACTAATTTTGAATCAACTCGAAATTAGATCTTTAAAAAAATATTTGTAGAATAATATAATCTTGCAAGATTTAGAGGTTACTTTAAATAAACGAATTTGTTACAAAAAATTGTTATCTTGACTTAACCTAGTAAAAAGACCAAACAATTCAGTCCGGATGTTGGCAAACGGTCAAAAGTTAGGAAATGCTTGGAACTTAAATAACCAGGTTTTTATCGTAATTTATCGTAATCCTTTGAAAAAAGCAATAACTCACAAAAAAGTCATAAATATTTGACGCTCTCCATAATGAAACTCAGGTAAAATCTTGTCAGCATGCTTAAGCCTGTATACTTTGGTGTTTATTTCTTCTTTTTTTTATCTTTTTATCCCTTGGTGAAATTTGAAATTAGCATCCGTGAGTGACGTTCTTGTTAAGGGATTCACCTAATTTTCTCATTTTCATTATGTAATTGAAATTTTTAAGAAACTCGGGTTTTCCCATGATGTAAACATGAGTTTTAATCCTAATTTTAGGTTAATTTTTTCAGTATAATTAACAATATTTCAAACCCAACAATTAAATTTTAAGACAGTTTATTCTAAACTATTTAAAATTAAAACTTTAATAATGTCCAAAGAATGCCAAGTAATCGTTTTTCAGTAAACATCCTCTTTCTCGTTTAAGAGAATAATGTAGTGGTCGCCATGCTTTATCCTCAAGTTATTTCTCTGTTCTAAATCTTTGAAAAGCTCCAAAACTCTGTTAAATAGATTATATACAATTCTCAACTACTAACTTTTGAGTACCGGAAAATGGGCGGTATTTGATATATGTTATAAATAATCTTGAAAACGAATTGCTCGACCTTCTTTTCTAATCTCAAAACGTTTGTTGAATTTTTTAAAGGTTTCGTAATACTCATCCACTGCATCCTTTTACCAAGTGCTGGTAAACTTGTAAAGTTGCTATCATGATCTGAAAATTCGTTAGCTTATTTTAGAATTAACAGCTTCCTAGTTAAGCAAGCATTTCACATCATAAACCAATGGAATATTTTTTCGAATTTCTTAGCTTTCTGCACCACTTTCTCTGAAACGCTTTTGATAGGTTCTTTAAGTTTCTTATTTTAATATTTCTAATAGAATCATGAAGCGAATTTATATACATGTAATTGCATGTACTTGCTTTTTTCATCGGACAATCTCTATAAAACAAGCGCACTGCTTTGCAATAAAATGAAATCTTGTTTTGATTTTGACATTGTTGATTAGTTTAACCGGTTAGTTTTTAATCCATCCAATTATTCGTCAGATTCGTTCACGAATGTTTTCATTAAGGCAAATTTTTCATTTGAAGCAAATTTATTCGCCATTATGCATGCTGTAGCAATATTTTGTAATTTTGAGGGTTTGTCAAGCGAGCTGCTCCACGAGAAAAAGCGATTTTTAACGATCTTGTGAAAATGACCATTGTCTCCACATTTCCAAGTTTTTGATTTTTGCTATTCAGTTCCAAAGACGTAACTGGTTTGTCTTCATTTTCAAATATTAAGGGAATGGAATAGGTTTGAAGTGTTCACCTTAGTTTTAATGATTTTATAAATCGCCAAAAAATTAACAATAAACTTTTCAATGCCAAAAAATTAAAAGGGATGGCATTTTTTTATATTGTTTTTATTTGGAAAAAATATTAAGCAAACACTTATTGGAAGATTGAGATGTTACCTTTGATGCATGTGTCTTGATCTAAAAGAGGTACAGCATCCTGAACATAAAAGCTTTGAATTTACCGTCTTGACAACATAGCCAGCAATATACGTGATGGCAGCCCTTTTAAACCCTGAGAGGAAAGCTACGTTTGGCACATCAGTGCAATCATGATCGGCCGACAAAGGTGCCCGATCACAAATGTCATATTTGTGCATGTTTGCTACGTTTAATATATTCACTCCAGTTGACGTTTTCCAGGTATCATCCAAACAATACAACCTGATTGTTTGCGTTTATAGGCTGCTGTGAATTGTTGGGTTGTTGTTGAAACAATTTTTGATCCACACAAACATGACCTTTCACACTTGGATGGTAACAAGAAACTTAAAGAAACAAGTTTTTCGCCTGGATGCACGAATAGGGTTTTTTATTTATTATATTGCAACGTTGAAATGTAGCTGAATGCTTCAGATAGAAATGATGCCCAAACTAAAATACATTTAAAAATCAAAAAGAAAAAATTGTTACTTCTAACCGTACCCTAGTAAACTGAAAAACTGAGAAATTTTGTACTTAAAATTCCCAAAAATATTTGCAAAATCACAAATGATCTATATATTCTGTTTCTATCTTTTAAAACATTAAAACAAAAAACTGATGGAAACACAACATTCAAAGCAAAAAATCTAGAAATACTTTGTAAAAAGATAAACATATCTGTGTTTTTCATTATAAGTCAGAAAAGAATGAAAGTAAAAATATTTCTTGTGGCGCTATTTTGTTTTGCATTAACCTATTTGCTATCATTTCTCATCTCATGACACAGGGGTTTTCCCTTGTTTCACTAAACAAACGATTAGTACCTACCAAAACTTTTATCTGGCGTCAGTTTGATTGTTAAAACAAACATGAAATCGGACAGTATTTTTGCTGCTGTAACATGAAAACGGAAAGAAAGAGCGTTGAGACATGGTTGTTCAACAATGTATATATTTATTCACGATGGACTGATACGAGGTATCAGTCCATTTAAGAAAGGAAATTGGAAAACGAGGTATTTTCCATATCGTAAAGTTTTCATAACTTTCCAAAACATGTAAAGCATGAAATATTAACAAAAAAATCTACTTTCTTTCCATACTATTAAGAATTAATAAATTTTTGAAAATAAGAATCACACCATACTTCATACTTAATTCAAGATCTTGGGATTTCCAAGCATCTCAACTTCCCAATTATTTATCTTCGTGTTTTTATTGATAAAGTTTTATTGAAACTGGATTTTATGATCAATAAAGATAAATAATTAACAAACAATTGAACTTGTTTATCAATATTGACAAACCAAACTATATATATATATTTTTTTTTTTTTTTTTTTATATATATATATTTTTTTTTTAAATTTTAATATGCTAAATTTTAGAGGAAGGGGACATGAATCTCTAACATTCAATCTAGAAATTTGGGTCACGAAAAAATAGCGGAATTAGTTGAATTGAATTTACAAATGCATTAGAAAATCAAATATAGTGAGAATTTAATTTACAAAACACTTTTTTCAAACGAAAAAAAGATCATGACATTGTTTTCAAAAAAAATGATAAGATTACAAAATAATAACAATATGTCCAATTGATCAGATAGAAAAAACTGCTGGAATGCGGAAATCATGAGATATTAAATTCTTTTAATTCAGTGAAAGTTTCTTTTTTCTTTTTTCTCATCAAAATCAGGTTTGCACTCACATCTAAAATAGGTTATTTTACTTGAAATAAGTTGCGTTCCATAAAAGTGCTGATTCAATGCACCCAAGAAAATATATTGGTCATAAAGTTTTCAGCGTAGCCGCTACGGCCCATCCAGGTTATTTTAGATCAGTGGTTGATCTGCTATGATTTAAATTTTGGTTGCCATGTTGTTTTGGTTTCAATATATGATGTTTAATCGTTCGTGAGCAAAAATGCTGTGTAAACATTTCTTTATGTTGTTTAAAATTGTTAGTACTTGTTGTTAAGTTGCACATAATCACTCACAAGAGTGGCAGAAATGCATTTTTTTTTTTATCACTTTTCTATGCATGAAGTGCAAGCCAAGTTTATTTGAAAGATTTTAACGATTTTGTGTCCATTAAATCGCACAGCAATTAGTTGTACCACCATTAAAAATTATGGGAACCGGCCTTAAAATATAAATTTAAAGAATTTGTTTGATTTCGATATTTCTATTCAAACTGAACTGGATTTCTAAACACGCATTGAAATAGAATATGAGACAAATTTGCAATTAGTTTTCTTTTTTAGTATTCACCCAGGAGTTTTTGTTTTTTTTTTTAGTATTCACCTGCACACACATTATTTTATCATATTAATCTCTCAAGATGTAGCTTTTCAAATTATTACCTTCTGATATAAACTGTAAACAGTTCCCGCGTAATCAAAGTTTTAAAAAATTTTCTAACGCATACTTTCCTTTTTGTTTCATGGCTTGAAAAGAGTTAGTTAGACCTTCAGCTTGAATTCCGAAAGTTATTTTCTTTTTTATATATTTAAGAATTTCTTTTTTGGAACTTTCCACCCTGTCCTTTGACAATTTTTTTTAATATCCGAGACCAAACACGTCTTTAACAGCTGGCGCATTATTCTACCTATCACTAACTTCCTTAGTACCTTTTCTAATTTTAAGATATTCCCCTATTAAAAAATGTACTTTGCATATATCTAATCTTTAATCTTGTTTGTTAAATTTAAAAACTTTCGTTTTTGTCCCCTAAAGGGACCATGGTAGTAGTTTTTTTAGATTCATGTTTTAGATTCAAAGCGACGATGGGACAGGGTACATATTGCAGTTATTTTTCACTTTTTTGTCGCTAATTCGACCTTTCGTTAGACGTTCGTTATTTTTAAAGAGATATTTTTATTTTCAAGGGCATCAATTAGGCTTTAGGTCACAACTTATGAAAAGTCACGGAAGGTTATATATTGTATGATATCATATATACTATTTCAATATTGATTTATTTTATGCAAACTACCTACTGTGATAATTCTAGTATTTGATGGTAGTCTTGGAATTTAAAATTTGGATTCAAACCCTTAAGATAAGCGCCCAGTTTATTTTAAACGGTAGCTTACAAATCGTGCCCCATGAAATCATTTTTATTTGTCTTCAGTTGCAAAAAATTCCTAAGTCGTTGATTTGTTTTTTAGATATATTTGCCTCCACGAAAAAAACAAAAACGAAGAAGAAAGTTGTAAAAAACGAAGTTAAATCTACTGAAGACTCCAAATTAAGAATTTTTGATGATCCATTAAACGCGCTTGTTGGTGATTAAATCAATACTATGGTCTTAAAATTGAGTTAATTATTTGTAAACCTTAATATTTTGCTATTATAACTATAAAATCGAGTAGTTTGATGCGTTAAACCTTTTAAACCTCTAGAAAGCAGATGCGCTTTATCAGTTTGAAAATTTTGTGCTCAGTGACCAGATTTTAGATTGGGAACAAAGTTTGAATGGACTAATAATTTAACACATATTTCGTTAGTCCTTTTTTTTTTACCTTTAAGAATTTAAGAATAACTACGAAAATTTTTAAGCATGAAAAACAACACGCAGCCGTTTTCCAATTTATATTCTGGCAAAAAGCTGATAGATTTAGAAAAAATTCAGTGGATGGAGAGCCAAGATTGTTTAAGGACTAAAATTCCCACCTAATAGTAATTTTAATCAGGTTGATTGCTTTGATTGGCATTTTGATATTACCGTGAAATTTTAAAATTCGATAGATATTTGTGCTAATATATCAGAACATTCAAGGGACTCCATAAAAATTCCAAAATATTACTCAAAGCAATAAAATTACGCCCAATATTTCTCACAAGAAACTATCTTTTTAAATGCATACGATTTTTATTTTTTTATATATATATCTGCATGTTGTGCTGATTAATTTTGTAAATAATAATGGATATATTTTTTTTTATATAGAGCAATGTGTTCGTTTTTGTTTTTTTTACATAAGTCTATTGTTATTGTATTATTATTCATTTTTTTTTTAAAGTAGTTTACGCAAGAATTTTTGGTAATTTTGGTAATTATGTAACAGTAACTTGTTAATTTTTTGTAATGTGTTTAGAAATTATTAATAAAACATCTCTTTACTCAAATTCTCAAAACTCTAAAAATAAAAAAATTAATATCATTGCCTCTTATATTTTTATAAGAAGCTTGAATTTTTTTTTTTCAGGGTTTGTTTATGTCTTGCTTTATAAATCGGAATTTTCACAACAACATTCTCGCGCCAAATTGCTATAGTATACTATGATTGGTTATTTCATTCATTGGATATTGTTCTGATAACAAAAGATCATAGTATTTTTACCCAATCAAAAACATATCTATTAATTTGCAGCTGTTAAAAACAAACCAATCAGATTTGAGTGTCGTTTTGTTGTTTTCGAAGTGTAAAAAAAAAAAACCTCGTGTTGCAGAAAAATTTTACACGCACTGATTTGATTTTACAAAAGTCGCGCCTGTTTAAATAAAATAAAAAAGTTAAATATCTTTTGGAATATTTTTTCTACTTCTGTCAATATATATTTGTTATAATGTTGGCTACAGAAGTACTTCC
>JAUZNK010061649.1:0-14847 GCA_035046665.1 Euphysa ruthae
TATAATTGCAATTTATTAATATAATTACAAATTATTATCCAACTAATTATGACATGTGCATGAGGGAGTTAAGTTATGATTTAAAGCATTTTATGAGTTGATTAATCTTTTAACTAATTGCTTAAATTTAATGATGTGTCCAAAGTTCATGTTTTACTATAATCATTACTTGGTAAATTTATCAGAGCAAAAAATAATGATCTAAAAGTCAGACTTGGTTGTCAATTCAACTCTAATAATATATGTTAGCTACTCTTATAAAAAAAAAGCAAGAAAAATCACTTTTCTAGTTTTATCTCAGAATAATCTTCGTGAACCATAGAAAGGTATTAGAAATCTTATTAACGTAAAATGTAATGCACACTGTTTTCTAGTTGTTTGAAGGTAAATGATTGTTATGTCCACCACCCCTCTCTGATTTCTGATGAATTTAACTCTCTCTTTTATTTAATTGCATAAAAGCTCCAATCTTATTATATACACTCATCTTATACAGACTTTCGCAAATATCTCAAACACTAAAATTATGACAGTTTTTTTGTATTTCCTGCTAGCTGTCTTGAAGTTTCCTCTATCATTTTAAATATTAAATCTAGGAAAGCTTCTTGTCCAAATAGCATATCAATAGACATACATAAGGAATTTAATCATGAATTTTCTCTTATACTCTCAAATTTGTTTAATGTCTTTTTTCAAAATGGTGTTTTCCCAAATGCTTTAAAACTTTTTTCTTTTTTATCTTTTTTTAAAAAAGGATCCAAATTGTTATACAATAATTATAGGCCTATCTTTCTTTTATTGAATGTTAGTAAAGTTCTTGAAAGGCTTATGTATTAAGGGTTATATTCATTTCTCAATTCTTTCAATTTTTTGACAAAACTTCAATTTGGATTTCATACGAATCATTCAATCTCTCAAACTTTAATTAGTATATCAGAACAAATAAGAAAAGCTCTCGATACGGGTCATTTCTCTTTGTGATATTTTTATTGATTTATATACAGAAAGCATGTGAAACTGTGGATCACAATATTTTAATTTCTTAATTGGAATATTATTGTGTTGATGGAATTGCAAAAGATTGGTTTTTTTTTTTTTATATTTATCTGATCGCAAACAGTGTGTTTCTATAAATGGGTATGAATCTTCTCATAAAACTGTAATTTGTGGTGTCCATCAAGGCTCTTTTCGTTCTTGGCCCAATTTGAATAAGTCTATTAAATTTTCATCTGTTCATCATTTTGCTGACAACACTAACTTTTTATACATCAACAAATCCTTATATTCTGTTTTTGTAGTGAGGTTAACCTTGATCTCAAGGCTATACTAAATTGGTTGAATGTTAACCTTATTTCTTTAAATGTGGATAAAACTGAAATTTTTGTTTTCTAATCTCATTGGAACCCTGTTAATACCAATGAAGTCAAAATCAAAATAAATGGTAAACGTCTTTATCCATTTAAATTTAAACTATCTTGGAGATTCATCAGATTCTAAGCTATCATGGCATTTTTATATTGACGAAATTTGTAAAAAAACTCAACAGATATAACTGCTTTCTAAAATTTGACACTTTGTTGATAAATCTATTCTTAAAAGTATCTATTCTTCAATTTTTACATCTCATCTTAGTTACTGTTGCTAGGATTGGGGTTAAACAGGTAATTATCATGCCAATAAAATACTTTCAGTGCAACGCCAAGCTATCAGAATTATAACTTTTAAACTTTTTAGATCTTATACATCTGAATCCTTTAAAGAACTTAAAATTCCCACTCTGTTATATCTTGTTAAAATTCTAAATGCTATGTTTGTTTTTGGTTCTTTCAATAACAATCTTCCTTCTTCTATTTCCGAATTTTTTTACAGAAGCCTATTTTAATAATAATTATAGAACTCGTTACTATGATAAGGGTAAAATATATGTTCCATTTTATAATACTTAAAAGTATGGTATGTATTCAATTATTTATCAATACATCAGTGAGTGGAATAAATAATAAAATCTCGATCACTCGAGAGTCAGGGGGTATTAATGTTTCGGATTGCATATACAATAATTTCAATCTTTGACTAGTTTCGATAATTCTACTATCCAGGAATGAGGGACTGAATCACAAGGTTTGTGGTCGTTGAGCCACACATTAATGAGATTCCTACGTTGATGTTCCAAGCAAAAATAAAGCGATCTTGAATAAAGGTGTTCAGGCATCCTGTATATAGTTTAAACATCAAGTTTTAGACTGCTGGTTTTAGGTATTGTAAACCATCAGGGCTACACTACGTTTGTATTTTCTCCTTTAAATTGTTGGTGAAAATTTTTTGTTTGCAGTAATTTCAACCGGTATAAAAAAGAAGAATCATCAACTTGATATTGTGTTACGACATTTCTTAATTTGCACGCAATTTTTATGGATCCCAACTCCCACCTCATTATATAATGATTGTTGATACCACTGTTCTTTACAAAACAATAAAAATTCTAAGTAAAGCAAATATGGCATAATTTCTAGCTTTTATTGACTCAAGTTAATGAGTACTTTTAAAATTTGGAAAGCACTGGTACTGAATGATTTACTGTAAAATCAATGCAGCTAGTTAAAATATTGTATTCATAGCTATATTTTAGAACTTAAACAAAGTATTGCTGTCATTTTTGTTTTGTTGAGAGAGAATTTGTTTTAGTTTTAGTCACATTTACTATGTATTTTGCTGACTTGGAAAGATTTCTGTGCTATGGTTTCTTTATATCATAAGGCAAATTTATTCCATACACTACAAATAAAGGTTGAAAAAAATTGAATATTTAATAAGAAAATAACTATTTGTAACATTTTTTATTTCAGTTTGCACACCAGCATTGGTCTAATCCAAAACATGATCCCCCATATGATTCAAAGGTATAGTTTGTTATTATTTTGATTAGAATTTTTCTAGCCCTATTTCATTAACCCTTTGCGCACCGTGGGCACAATTCTAATGTATAAACTGTAGACCGGCCATTTTTAAAAAGAAATTGTTCATAACTTCTGTTATATTGAATTTTAGAAGTTCATAAGTCATCCTGCTCCTATCATCAGGTAAGATATAAATAAACTCCTAGAGGTTAGGTTTAGGCCTACAGGCTTGAAAATGCAGGAAACACCATTTTAATAAAGTAATCTTTGAACTGTAGTGAAGTGTTGATTTGAAAAAAGATAAAACATGAAATAATTTGTAGAAGGCAATGTTTTTTGATTATCACATTTCACCATATGTTGGGAAGATCGCAAGAGGTTTGATTAATGTTATTAGATAAAAGAGTTTGTAAAATCTTTAATATGAGGAGTAACGAGTCTTGATTTGTTTTCCCAGTCAAAAATGTGATCACTTTTCTAGCGGTCTAGTTGAAATTTTGATGTTTGGAAGGCCTGGTCATGAGTGGCGTGCGATGTACACGCAGGTACCCACACAGGCCATATTTCAAAATGGTATGCGGTCATCACACGTCTGAACTTTTGAAGAGTTGTTGTGTCCAAGGGCATTGTATTGGGAGCTTTTTTGATTATGAAATTTTATATATATAAAAATATTATGTTTTAATAAACCAATCAGCTAATGATATAACTACAAACTCGCAATAGAAATTTTGTCTCCTATGTTCAGTTTAAAGCTACAATAAGATTAATCACACCTGTGTTTACGTTTGGAGGCAATGCTTTAATAAAAAATAAACAGAAAATATACATAATAATAATAATAATAAACATGAAAATATGTACATGGTCTTTAAAGATAATCTGTGTTTGTATTATGAAAATTAATAAAGAAACAGTGCAGTGTTAAGTGTTTACAATGCAAGTACCTTGTGTGCAAAAAATGGATGAAATGTTCACAATTTCTCAGAACATAATCATTTGTTTTTAGATAATATTAACCAGTCAAATGAGACATAGCGTTTAAATGAGAAAAACACTTTCTATTTGTATCATAAGGAAGTTATTCATTCTAAATTTGGTTTTAATTATAAAAATACATGTCACACATGATACAAGGGCATTGGAGTTTTAAAAGAAGTTTTTACTTTTTTATCATGGGGAAAAGATAATGTATTAGGTTATAAAAAGAAATCTGTTCGAGAAAAGGAACTTGTGGTGGAAGTTTGGTGCAAAGTGTTTGGTAAACACAAAGATCGTTTGTTTGCATCATTAAAAGGAGCTGCCTTAAATTCAGCTAAAGCATTTACTGCTGGAACAAACAACGTAATTAAACACCAGGTAAGTTTAGTTATCCAGGAGGTCGTAATTATTTTATCAATAACAAAAATATAATAATGATGATCTATTAAGGGTATTGAATAATTTATTACTAATTAATGATGTTGATAATAATATTAACACCAATAAAAGTAATAAAAACAAAAATAATTGAAATTTCTGCTTTATAATTTTTATATTTATTTTTATTATGCTTTTAGGTTGATCATCATTTGTCTAGCGAACTTCACGCGAAGGCATTATTGTATGAACCTCAGGATGGATCCAAACGTGTCTGGTTCACATGCAAAAATGAAACAACCAAATATAAGAGACACACTCATCGAATCAGCTGAA
This sequence comes from Euphysa ruthae, assembly GCA_035046665.1. NCBI lineage: Eukaryota > Metazoa > Cnidaria > Hydrozoa > Anthoathecata > Corymorphidae > Euphysa > Euphysa ruthae. The sequence continues at coordinate 4,593 of JAUZNK010061649.1, forward strand.
TCAGCTTATATGAAGTTGATGCGAACCGCATATGAAATGGCTCAAGGGTTAACATTTTGAGCCTTTTGAATATAAGTAACCTCATTATCACTGTTTTGATTAGAGGTTTGAGTAACAAGTTTTTTAAACAAATGTAAATGGAAAAGAATATCAAATGAAGAGGCGATATTGAATTTGATTTTCTTTATAAACTGTAAGAAGCTGATAATTGAAGGGTAATTATCAAATATATTGAGTTATCAAGTAAATTTATTATTTATCTATAAACAAATAATTTCTGCTTTGTTACTTATTTTTTCTGCAAGATTAAGGTTAAGCAAAAACAATAAACGTTAAAATAATACTACTTGATATTTTTTATTTTTTTTAGTATGTATATTACATCGCAAATGCTATTCATGAGAAAGTTGCTGAAATAATTTTGAACAAAAATTTATGGCTGTGCTTTCTGACGGAAGTCAAGCAAGAAAAACAGGGAATGAGAAAAAAGTTTATTTTTGTACATACTGAGGAATGTGGCATATGTGTTTACTTTCTTGTTGCCCTTCTTGGAATTGAAGAATTTGATGGAACCTATGTTTAGTCATTAAAACAAGCTCGGTGGGATGACTACCAAACAAAGCTCATTAATACAACCTCTGATGGCACTAATGTAACTCATGGTGTGTGCGGTAACTATGATGCGAGTAGAAAGACCATGGATGATCACAATCTACTGTGCCAACCATCAGTTAGGGCTTGCTTTAGAAGATGGAGTGTCTAAAATTTGGGACGTTTTCAAAACTGTGCCTAGTTTTACATTTGAAATTCTAGAAGATTAAAAGGTGAAATCAAAAGTGGAGCTTCTGCATTAATCATCACCCACTACACTTTATCTAAAATATACGGCACCAGATTTGTAAACCACCGACAAAGAGGATTTAGAATTTTTTTTAATCATGTGGCCTGCTTTAACCACTGGATTTGAAAATGCCCCTGCTAATGATCAAGGAAAAATGAATGTCGAAACGAAAACTGAAGTCCAAGGCATTTTGAAGTTTTAATCATGCTTTTTCTTGTGCAAGGTTGGAGCATATCTCGATGTTTTTGAAGGTTTTGGTCCTTTGTCTCTAATCTTTTAGAAAGAGTTATGATTGGGCGAGTCCCAGCAGCAGTAGAAAAAGCTGTGGCCAATTTGCACAATTTTCATAGAGAAGACTTGGATGATTCTATTGATAGCTTTCTCAAAGAGTTCACCATCAAAGATGAAGATGGTTTAGTGACAGTTGTGTCTACATACCCCATGGCAGAACATACGAGAAGAAAGTCTGAAAATAGGGAATATATAGAACTAGAAATGAATAGTTATGAAGAAAAAACTGTGCGTGTTGAATTATTACAGACAGCACTAGAATTGTGAGCCTCAATCGAAGTATTGGTTTCCTTGAATGAGAGACGTCTAGAATGTTTTAACGAAGAGATGTTTAAATTGTTTTATTGGTTGGACTCTCAATATAGGGAAGCTTACCGCACAAAAAATGTCACGCTATTACAACCATAATCGAACAATTCCGTGTTCCATTAAATGTATCTGGTTTTGATAACAAAAAGGTTTTTTTCGAGTTGCGATCTCTATAAACAACTATCAGAGCTTTGTTTAGCCATCGTTTAGCCAAATCAATGAACTGTGGCAAAAACTATTTATGTATCGGAAAAAAAGAATTCCAAAACATCTTTTTACTAGCAGAACTGGCCATGTGTATCTCCTTTTCAAACAGCCATGTGGAGCGGGTATTTAGCACACTTATGGGGATGTAAAGCGATCGGAGATTGAACATGTCTCATGAAACAATAGAAGATTCCATTCTTATTTCAGGAAATAGCAGGCTATGGTCAGAAAAGGAAAAGGGCGCAATCCTAGAATGTGCAGTGAAGAAATATCTGGGTGATAAAAAAAGGAGAATCAGGATTGATACTTTGGATATTGATGGTCCGTCTAGTGAGGCCATTACGTTGTCATCTTCGTCAGAAAACTCTAGCGTAGAGTCAGAAATAAGCAACAACAGTGACGAAGATGAAAGTAATAGTTAAAGAAATTGTGAATATGGTTGTTTATATTTTTTTATTTGTTTTAAAGCGTTAACTATATGTTGCATATCTTTGTAAAATAACATATTCTGTTCTGCTCTCGTGTTTCGTTTATGTCGCCCATCAACTATTTTGTTTCATAAAACCTACTAAATAAAGCACTATTAGAACACTACCTCAACATATTCTATTTATTTATAATCCATGCAAAAATTTAATATTTAAAAAGTTTATATTTTTAATAATAGCAAATTTTCTCTCTTGGCATTGTCGGCTTATTTTATTTTCACAGTATATTTATAGTGGGTTCTTCGTATTCCAATGTAGTCGTAGTTTTTATTAATTTTTTGTTTGTCACAAGCAAAAAGGTATAAATATAGTACTATAAATATATTAATCTCTAAGTGTTAACGTTTATAAAATTACTTGCCATGATTTTGAGAAAAAGTATTTTAAGAATCATGATGTGTAGAACATAAAGTTTTTGCGTAATAAAGCGTTCTGCTTGATCACATGTTCTTAAAAAATATATATCATAACATATTCTTTTAAAAAAATAAATAAATATATTGAATCTTTCAAATTTATTTTTTTTTTGTTTCTTTCACATTATAAAAACCATTAAAATTTGCACACTTTAAACATTATTTTCAAAAAAAAAGTATTTAAAAAAAACATTATTTACAATGATATATTTACAATAAACATTATTTACATTGAAAATTTATTAGAAACAATATTTACAATAAACATTATTTTTATTAAACAATATTTTCAATAAACCTTAAATGCAATAGAAAATATTTAAAATACAAATTATTTGCAATTCAAAAATATTTACATTAAATGTTATTTGCAGCAAACTATTTTCACTAAATATTTTCATTAAATATTTTCACTAAATATTTTCACTAAATATTTTCACTAAATATTTTCACTAAATATTTTCACTAAATATTTTCACTAGATATTTTCACTAAATATTTTCACTAAATATTTTCACTAAATATTTTCACGAAATATTTTCACGAAATATTTTCATTAAATTTTACTTACAACAAAAATTATTAACAGTTACAATAAACATTTTATAGCAAAGGAAACCCTGAATTCTGTATTGGATAAATCAAATAAGAAACCCTATTTCGTTATTTAGCCAATCTGTTTAAGCTTTCGTTAAAGGATGTATTTGCAAAGTATTTTAATATTTTAAAAATAGATTTTTCATTAAAATTGTTTTCGATTATTTTATGGTGTGTTAGTAAAGAGATATTTATAAAATAAAGCAAAAAATATTTGATATTTGTTTTAAGGTAGCATTATTAATTCTGTTTTACTAATATGGCTGTTACTGACGATCTAAAGTAAAAAAAAATTTCAGACACCCCACCATGGAGGGGAGTGGGTGTCCACGATAGGAGTTCCAAAAGAAAAGACTGAAATTCCTCATCACCTAAATACCACTGTGAAAGTTTAAAGTCTGGCTAATACCCTTATTGTTGAATATAACACAGGCTTGATGATGAAGAGTGTGACTTATCACACTCCTAAGTTTTTTAAGGTGCGGAAGTTTTTGCTGATATCTAAAAAAATATATTTTTTTAAATTTCACAATTGCTATCATAAAATAATAAAATTTTATATTGCTATTAGTATTATCCCACTTACGTTTTAAGTCACATGGTTTCTAAGAATCAAATGTTTAAAAATCACTATGTTATATTTTTTTCTATTTTCAAAATGTTTTTTTAAATTTATATTATTGAGTAGAGAGAATGGCTGTTCATTATTATATGAAAATAATAAAGTGATTATAATGAAGATTTTTGTGGTTTTAACAGGACTGGTAGCTCATGAACTAAGCCATTTGCTAAACAATATTTTGCAAGTAAAATTCGGAAATTATTCGTTATTTTTCTAGAAAGGTTTAATAGATTTTGAAATATCAGGAAATTCAGATATATCCGGAAATAGATGAAATTTGAAACGAACCCACTCCTCAGATTAGCTAGATGTGCGATTTATTATAGAAAATGACCACTTGCCCCACTTTAAAGAGGTGTGCAAACCACTACACTCCTGCCTAAATACTCATCATCAAGCCTGATAACAGAGGGAGAGCAGCCCATCTGTTAATATTTTTATTAACTATTTTAGTAGTTTATCTCTTGCTAAATAGATAAGTTTGAAACTTTAAATTGCAATTCATTATCTAAGAGATTATCTATTCGTTTTACGAAAGCTAGCTATGACTATACAGGGTACTTTGAAAAATAAAAAGTAAATAAGAATTTGGGATCGCACACCTGAATGAAGACCTGCAGGTGCACATGCCATAGGAAAATAAGTAATTTAGGCATGCGATGACCGCACATGTGCCATTTTTCTTATGACCAGGCCTGTTTAAATTGTATTGACTTTTAACTACCTAATGCTGTTTTTTGCTATAAATTTTTTATGTTAATATTCTTCGATGTAGACTGAAAAATATTTACATGGGATGTGGTAGATGATGATTATCATTAAAATTTTTAACTAAGTATTGGGATGTACAATTAATCGAGTAAATTACAAAATTATGTAAAAAAAAATCCTGCCCTCCGGTCAGTTTGAATAGAGATCTTCAAGCTTTTGCTTTTTTGGTGTTAATATTTTTCTCTGTTTATTTGATTTTGCTGCCTAGATATGAAAATTTGTGTACAGCTTAGTTTCTAATAGTTTTTTCTAATCTGTAGTTTCTGTGTTTTTAAACCTGCAAAAAGCCTGTATAAACTATAAGATTTTATTTATAACTGATTATGGAGATATTTTAACTTCTAAAAAAATATATATATTTTGTATTTATTTAGGTCATAACTTTGATTTATAAGAAGGAACTTCTAGCTAATGGGTATGCATTTCTTATGAGAATATATTACAGTATTGTATTTTTTATCTCTCTGTTTGTTAGCAAAAACTTTTACTTTGCCTTATTTTTTTTAGTTTTTAAAGTTTGTGCTATAGAATTTTGGGCCATAGAAAGACATTTATTTGAGGAACACACAGCATTTTTGTCTAGAAATTAATGAAATTTTTGAATAAGAATAAAAACGGTTACTAAACTTCAAAAAATATTCATCAAAAGTTAACTAAACTTGGGGCCTATAATTGCTGGTTATAAAATTTTTTAGTCTCAAGTAGTATCAATTGAAATTCCAAAAGTGCAGTTGCAGTATGCTTCCTCTTTATAAGATACTGTTTTTTTCCATTCTTATGAGCTGCATTTTCATAATTGGAATCAGCTGGAACTTCAAAGCCTTGCTTTTCTTACTACACCATCACAAAAATTCTTTTCCGCAAATATTGAGCATGAAAAATTACTTTTTAGGGTGTGTTAATATTTCATCTTCATATTTTTTTTTCAGAAGGCAAAACTTACCCTTTTTATCTTATTGCACCTTTAAAACTTCAATTACGACTGTTGTTTTTGCCTTTTGGTCGGTAATGTGTTAATTTTTTTTTTATTATAACCGCAGCAGATCCTTCATTGTATTATTCACTAGTTGTATTGAGAACAGATGTCTTTTTACTAGAGCCCGCAATTTCTGGAAAAGAGTTATTGAGGAGGCTAAACACTCTTACCAAAATCAGGTCAAGAACAGTTTGCTAACTCAATTTATCTCAACACTTCTGGAGCATATATATATGATTTTTTCATATAAGGGTCAGTTTTTAGTCCCTCCACTGTTCAATGGATCTGAGGTCGTTACCTTTTGCTAAGTTGTTCAGCAGTAACTCCACTCATGATGGTTCTGAGCACATATTGCCTGACTTTACACCTAGGACTGACACTATTTTATACTGTTTTCCCTTTTGCTTGAAGTTGGCATCTGTTGTCCCAGTATTCTGAGAGCAATTTTAACATCATCATTACCTTCCTATCAGTTTCCTTTCAATCACAAGTAAAGTCTTCGAACCGTTGGTTAACTCATGTGTTACTCGTAATTTAATTTCTTTTTTAATCAACACTATGGTTTTCGTTCTGGTAAATCTACTGCTGATGCTCTGACTATCATATTCGAAAATGTCTATCAGTTTCATGATACTTGTGCTAAAACCAGAGCGGTTGAACTTGACATCTCTAAGGCATTCTGACAAGGTGTGACATACTGTCATTCTTCATTATAAGATGAAGTCATATCGTATCTGGTGAAGTTTTGAATATCATTAATAATTTTTTTGTCAGACTCTATAATTTTTAATGTTGTCCATAGTCAAAGTTGGAAATTTTTCTGGAATAAAAAGTTTTTTGGAAGGAGGGTGAAATAGCAGTCATTTATTTTTACCAGTATTTTATGATAATTTATTTGCTTTAAACCATTTTCTCATTTTGTCTAATTCATTTTTCATATCTGAGAAAAGAGTTTCAGTATTTTTATTAGAGAGAAAAAGATTTGTATCATCTGCAGACATAAATTTTTAAAATTTTATCGATGCTTTAAACAATTCATTTACATAAATAAGAAATAAAAACAGGCCTAAAATAAATCCTTAGGGGACTCCACAAGTAACAGATAAACATTCATTTAAAGTTGTGTCACTAAAAAATTTTTGCTTGCGATTATGTAGATGTTTAACTCCTTTAACTCTGTAGTTTTATGTTTTTTAAGAAGAATTTTGTGATCAACTGTATCAATATGTTGAGAAAGACCAATAAATGCACAGATTGTAAACTCTTCTTTTTCAAATGAATTTGTCACGTCACGAGAATATTGTAAAATGGGATGTTCTGTAGAGTTATTCCTTTGAAACCCGAACTGTTTTTCATAAATTAGATTCTTAGTTACTAAATGGGCAAACACCCTGAGAATTTTGGAAAAACTGGAAGGGAAATCAAGGTGGTCAGCCAGAAAACCATAAACTGAATTTAATCAAATTTTACTCATGCGCTGAGAGGGTGATACCTGGAACCTTACGGTTAGGATTCAGATGTCTAACCAACTGAGCTATCCGGGTATTTGAATGTAGACCTCCTATAAAGAGCATTTGAATAAACTATATGTTTTGTCAACTTCTATCAAGTATTATGCCATGTTATGCTTGTAAAATGACAATAAAATGTTAAAACATTGCGGTTGAAATCGCCAAAATGATTAAAGCTTAAGCAAGCAGATTTTATGATTTTTTTGTATAAAAAAAAATTGTTTATGAAAGAAAATGATTTGTTTCATTAAAACAATAGCTACTTGTTTTAGATATAAGGAGTTTAAACAATTAAGTTGACAGTTGACACGTGTTTAGTGTTTCAAAATGAATTATCTTAACTTGCCTGGGTTTTTCGCAATGCAAAGTTTGCTCATAATTTCCAGGATATTATGAAAATAAATAACTTTTATTAAAAATTTTTTGAACAAATTCTTCTGTTGTTTCTTTAAAAAATGTAGGAAGGGTTTAGAATATTTACAAAAAACAGTTTTGACCAATCAGAATTATGCTTTCGTAAACATAACTTCTGAGTTTTAACAGGATTGAGGCTTTTTTATTTATAGAGCTTTAGATTTTTAGTTAACTAAAATTTTTAATGAAAGGCAAAGGCTGATTTCAATTTTAATTGATCAATGCATCTAACACTGGCAAAGTAACAAATACAGATTGGTCAATAACAGTACTTTTATCATAGTAGCGCATAAACGGCATCATATGTATATATAGTAATTTTTTAAATTTATTACACAAAATCTCACTAAAAAAACATGAATCAAATAAATAAGTGTAGTTCACTGAAAGTGGCAACTAAATATTGTAACAAATTAAATAATAATGTTTAATAAACTTTAAATTTAACGATGCTAATTTATACATTAATATATTTACACATTTTTATCTTGTAAATTTTATTTATTTTAATGATTAAATTAAACCAATATTTCTTATTTTTACGTTTTCCTTTCTTTTTAAGCCATTGAAAAAACTTCTTGTCAATTTTCTTTTACTAAACATTTAATTCGATAATTGCAGAAGACTGATGCAGGCTGTCCCTAAAACACAGCCAGAATAATTATTTCACTCTTGAAAACTTTAACTTGACTGTGGCTGGCCAATGACATTACAAGAACTTACAGTCACTCATATTTAAAAGCCTTCCTTCCTAGCAGATCTTACCCAAAAAGATAAAAAAATGGTTACAGCTAAAATTTATTTAGCATTGGTCAGTATATTTACTATATGACCCCATTTAAGTTATAACTAATAGAGCTCTGATTGTCAATTTATGATATTTGACATGTTTCTGTATTTTCAGATTTCCAGTTAAAAGAATAATGCTACTAGAGTTTAGGTATGTTGATCATACTTTTTTTTTTTCTGTAAAAATATAAAATTATATTTTAATATATATATATATTTATATATTTTATATGTTTATATATATATATATATATTATATATATTATATATGTTAAATATATTATATATATATTATATATAAATATTAAATAATATTATTATATACACACTTTTATATATATATATATATTTTTTTTTCTATTTGTTAAAGCATTGAATAAAAATTACGGTCTATGATCACATCATTTGTATCCAGCTCTTCTTTACTGGATTTTATTTAACATTTATTTGAAATAAAGTTTCAAAGTGATGGGATTTGTGGGGATTAGGAGAGGTAGATAAATCAAGAATTGAGAAATGATCCAATTATTTTCTTTTTCTTAAATGTTTTACGGTGTTATTTTTGATGGGCTATTTTATTTTTTTATTTTTACTCATAAGCAGTGCAAACATACTGCAAGTTAATTGGTCAAAAGGAGTTGAACCAAGCTTTGAAACAAAAACATTTCAGTAATGAAATTTTACTTGCTTGTATACTCAAAATTTTTCTTTTTAAGAAGCTTATGAAAAATTTTGAGTATACAAGCAAATAAAATTTCATTTCTGAAGAATTTTTGTTTCACAGCTTGGTTCAACTGCTTTTGACCAATTGTCTTTGTAAAATTCATTAATAAGTCAACCATGTCAGTTATAGTTGGAAAAAATTGCTTATAAGTATCATAGTTTTAAAAATTATGAATTCTTGTTATAATTATGATAAAAGATATAGAATTAAAACACAAGTATTGTTCTTATTTGTGTCAAAAAAATTTACACCAAAAAAATTTCCACCTCATTTTGATTTTAAAAACACTTCTTTGTTTTTGTTTGGTTGTATCGAAAACGGCTGGGTAAAATTTTTAATATCCTTATTTATGTGTATGATGAAGGTTTTAAGCAAGGAGTTACATACTTTGATGTATATTTTATTTAGTATAAAAAATTATGTTTTAGTTAGTAAAGTTAGTGTTTTCTTATAGTCAATATCTCGAGAATTATCTATGGAAATATTTTGACCATGAAACCGTAAGTTTAGTTATTTTATTCATTAAATTTATGGTGTAGTTTACCAGTGATATCACTTACGTTTCTCCCAGTCTGAAAGTTTTTTTAACAAAATACGAATTTCTCTTGTTGGATTTTCTCACTTAAGAGCCTGAGATTGCTCTTCCTTTGTCTATCTGTAAAATTTATTGATGCTACCATTTTGTTTAAAATAGCTGAAAAGCTTTTGAAAATATTTCCTTTTTTGTGTAAAAGTCCTAAAACTCGCTGCTTGCTTAACTTCGGATATAATGTTAGATATTGGATTCTGTATTTCCTAGAGGATGCCATGCTTTGGTTGAAAAAATTTATTTTAGAGGTAATGGCTTAAAAATTACAATGCACTGGTTTAAAGCAAACTTTTAAGTGTCAATTTGGCTTAGTGGTCTGATATTAAAAGTGGACTTTGAACTTGTTTGCTAATAATTTTTAAGAACCTTAATTAGGCTACATGTTAAATTCGATTAAAAAAAAAAAAAATTAGTTAGCTTTGAGCTCCTCAAAAAAGTTCTCTTCTCCTTCTATTTTGTTTTTGTTGGTTTATTGTTTTTAAAATTAAAATGCTGTTGTTTTTGCCGTCCCTTTATAATAGGTTTATCATAGATCATATGCAGGTATTTTTCCATTGCTTTGTTTCAAGGATAGATGGTAGAAAGTGAAATTTAAGTATAAATTTAAAGCTATAGACCAGTTGTTTTGGAGAAAAATTTAAAAATGAAGTATCTGTTTACACTATTGGCCATAACTTTTGTTAGGTGAAAGTGTGGTAGTTCATTCATAT
>JAUZNK010061660.1:0-14846 GCA_035046665.1 Euphysa ruthae
TTCATTTATAACTGTAAATAAAATTAATATCACAGAGAAATAAAAGGAATTGCTATGAAAATAAAAAGTAATATAAGGTGCCAGATAGTGGAGGTGTGTTCTGATATTTTCTCAATGTAAATTTTATAAAGCTGTAAAATTCTTTTTAATGTTCTTCAGTCCATTTGATAATATTCGGCAGATTTGGCGGATTAACTTATAATCCGCCAAAATTTCTTCGAGTCAAAAATGAAATTTATCTTCAATGGCCAAAATTTCTTTAAGAAAATTTTGATTTTTCCCCTAAACAGTCATTTTAATCCTTTCTGTTGGAATTGCACCGAATTTGGCAGATTCAATGATCTGCCTAAATTTTGATTATTGATAAAGTTTTATTATGTATTTTGGCAACCTTATCACGCATTGTGATTTTGCTTAGAACTATTATGATGAGAAAATACAGCCAATGAGATGAGAATAAAAAAATTAGATTATTGTCATTTTTCACGATTACCACAAATTATTTCCTGTCCTTTATACCAAACCAAAATTATAAAAAAGATACACGAAAACTCTTGGTATATTATTATTATGATTTATGTATGTTGAAGCCCTTTTGAAAAGGAGAGTTAGGAGAATTTATTTTTTGACGAATGGTTACAACCACTTATGCACAAAAACTTAACGCTCCATTGATGTATACCGAAAGAATGTTATTGGTTATCATTTTAAAACCTACTTAAAAAATCAACTTAAATAAAAAAATTTAAAAATACATAAAAGCCTTATAAATAAAAAGAAAAAAATATTATGGTGTGACAATTTATGTTGATCTCAAATAAATTATAATAAGATTTACTTTTTTATTATTAACAATCCCACAGTTGCTATCATAACTAACATTTTAAATGTTACGGTTTAAGCATCATGCTTGTAATCAAAATAACACAGTGATTACATTTTTGAGGTTTTGACAGGACTAGTAGTTCATGAATAATTAATGAATTAGGTTAAATTGAAGTAAACTTCGCTAAAAAAACAAAGTAAATCGCAGATAAAGTAAATTGTTTACTCATTTTATGGAAAAATCTTTATCTTGAAAAACGCAAGTATTTTTTTGCAAGGTTATTATTTTATTTTTTTTAGTCCTGTCGTCGTTATTTTATCTATAGAAAAACAAAATTTTTCTCTGGGAGCGTGACAGTGAGCACAAGCGTGATTGCGCTGGCCTCATGACTAGCCCTGAGGGAAAAATGAATCTAATTATTAATATACAAGTTGTTTTAACGGTTATAAATATGCCAAAACTATACAAATTTATAACAATCTGAAGCTAGTCTAGAGTAGTATTCCAAAAATAATCCAATAGGGGCCTTCAGAGCAGGCCCCCAAACCCCCTGCTCTAGTAAGAGAAATTTCCCAATTGAGGCCTAACAGTCTCAACTAGAAATTTCTAGCTAACACCCTGCGTACATACGTACATACACACATATGCATTTACACATGTACACATTGCATTGCATTGCATTACATACATACATACTAAAAACATTCTTTAAGATTTTTTAAAAAATAAAACAAAAATTTGTCAGATGAGCGAAAGAACAGATTAAGAAAATATGTTTGATTGCAAGTCATCAAAAATTTAATGTTAAAATTACATGCTATATACCTGTGCTGTATTTCTTCTTGTGTTTCAAATACTCCGAATTCCTTTAAGTTTTCTTCAAGTGATTTAGTTAACTCTTCATCCTATTGGTACAAAAACCACTGATCAACAATTTTGAAAGTTATTTTTACACTTTTCATAGTCAACCCTTAAAATCAGAACTTACAAAATAGCTCAAATGTCATTTCAATTCTTTGCCTTCTGATTCTGATTTCTAATAACTATGTTTGATACTTTCAAAAATATTTGTGTTTGTCAACTCAGGCATTAATAATTAGAGATAAAACGCATGTCATGAGTTAAAAGATTTTATTGAGTGACATTTCAGGAGTCATGCTGCTCCTATCATCAGGCTAGTTACAATTAAAAATTTAATATAAAAAACCTTAAATTTTAAATTGTAACTAGCCTGATGATAGGAGCAGCATGACACCTGAAACGTCGCTCAATAAAATCTTTTAACTCATGACATGCGTTTTATCTCTTTAATTAGGTTTGATACTATTCAGAACAGAAAAGTCCCATACACTAGGGTACATTTAACTTTGACTTTACCTTCAACAAGATTTCCTGATAAAATGAAAACATTCAGACATTAAAAAAAAAAGAAAAAAAAAGAAAAAAAAAGGTAAATTTTATTCTTCCTTCTCATAATTGAATATAATATTGCTGGAATTAAAGAGAAATAAAATTCGCTTACAATACGTATTCACAATAGAACAAGAAAAGATAGCACTAACATTAAACAAGAGAAAGATTGTATTAAATGTTATCTTTTTAAACTTTTCTGAGCACAGAAAATATATGTAGTATCCACATAATATAATGGGTTTTTGGTTTATTAGATGGAAATGCTTAAGAGTAGAGACTTTATTTCTTACTTAAATAACTATAAAATAAAACGAACTTAGTGCCTAACGGATACCAAAAAATTTTAACAATAACCTCAAATTTAACCTTAATACAATTTTCAATAAAAAATGCCTATATCTTACTGTGATGGAGCTTTGTGATTATGAACGTATGTCCTCACGTCATAAATCAATGGATTTGGACCACAGATATCTTAGACCCGGATAGCTCAGTTGGCAAGACATCTGACTCCTAACCATAAGGTTCCGAGTTCAAATCCCGGTATCACACACTCAGCATATGAATAGTATTCTATTCGGTTCAATAAGTTTATGGTTGTCTAGCTGAGCAGTCATTCACCGTAAGCTCAAATGAGAGCTCTAACTACGCGACAACCGTGTGTGATCATTAACATGTTTGACTTTCAATGATTTTAATAAAAAAATAATAATAATAAAATTTGGTTTTGATTTGATTTCTGGTTCTGATAAAATTTTCAAATTGTATGATATTTGAAATAATTTCTTGGAAACATCAAAAAATTTCATTCTTATTCCAAGAACAAGATTTTTCTGTAGGTAGCCAAATAACCAAATAGCTTAAAAGAACCTTTCTATGGTAACCTTCTTTTTTAGAGAAAAATTCATAAATGTTGATTTTGGGCATATAAAGTAGCCATACAGCTCTTCCGTTATGAAATTTTTCACAAAAAATTTCAAACAAAACTAAAGGAAAATAAAAATTTAGATAAAAAAATGGGTAAGCTTATAAAACCTATTTAAAGTCTTACTATTTCTTTTGGTCCAGATAGATTTATTGGAGAAGTGATTCCATATTGTTTGTTATTTTGAACTGTAGTAGTAGTTGTTGCTGGTGTAGTGGTAGATGATGTAGTGGTCATTCTTTCTTATAACAATAAATAAATAAAAATATGAAAAATATAAAAATACATATTCTGTAGTGTGCTTCTGACTGCTTCTAAAGTCTGGTTCATTTCTAGAAAGAGGGGATATTGAGAATTGAGAGAATGATGTGAAAGGGATGAGCTCATTATTTTTCTAATTTCATTAGAAATAAATAGCCTATTTATACAACAAATTTAAAAAAAAGCTATTGAAAACACAAAAAATTTATAACTTCCTGCCACAATTGGTTCCAATATTTAGAAGCAGGATTCCAAAATTATAAAGATAAAAATTCTTTAAAAAGCAAGAACAGAGGCTTTTTATTAAAACATTTTAAATATTGGAATTTTAAAACTAAAAGTAGAACTTTTGCAAGCAAAAAAAACAAAAAAAAAAAGAATACATTTAAATATTAACCAACAAATTATTTTCCCGTATTATTTATAGGATTATATAATTATTTACATTGTGTAATAGACAATTTAAGGGCTCTTGACAAAGCCATTATAAACATTTATAGCAAATTTTAACACAGTTACTAATAACATCTTAATAGAAAAATGGGTTACTTTCTAACAAATGTAATTTTGAAGGTTGAAAAACTAATACTTAAGAAAGACACTATAATCAGAAGCAAACATTATGATGACACAATGTAATGACCCATAATAAGAAGTACACAAACAAGTAAGAGAATTGGGACAAGCTCATGAGCAGCATATATCATAATATAACAGCACAACTGCAGCTACTCCTCAAAGCATTGCTAGCCTTGAAAAACAATAATGGTAATTTACCTGGTCTCACATAACTAGGGGCAGAAAGCAATAATGAGGTATGACACACAAAATATAAAACCATCAGATTTTTTTAGTTGCTTCCATGCTCCATTAAGAAATATTGGAACATAAATAAATAAGTCAAGTATATACAACTAAATACAACTGAGATCTAAAACTGTAAGGGAGGTCATCATTGATTGTTTTTCTTAACAGTTGTTCATATAATAAAGTTACAAAAAACATATTCATCGACAAATTATAGGTAAGGATCTCCTTCAAAATCAATTCCGCTATCTAAAACAAACTTTTTTAGAGGAAATCAACAATCCTGACAAATATCCAGCAAAAAAAGAAGCAACACCACTAATATTTATTATGATTATTTATATTAATATTTAGAGATGCTGCAAAATTCAAACTTTATGAAACATGAAACATTTAATTCATAAAATCAGGTAAAATGAAAAAATATGTCTTGTTTGGAGAGCAAAAGTTAAAGTTAGCATAAAATAAAAATATATATATATAGAACTGATAACAGTAAGATAATAAGCATGATACTTTTTACTTACTATATTAAATGTGGAAATAATGATGGACAACACTTTTACACACTTTAACATTAAAAGCCTAACTTCCTTCAAATTCCTATCAAGGAATAAAAATTTCAAAGGAAAAGATAAACTCCATAAATTAAATCTACCATTTCCCTTCACATATGGTGCCTTTGATAGTTTGCTGTCCATGCTTACATGGGGTAGACAAAATATTGAATACTAAAATCCGATCTATTCTATCTTGGATTATTTTTCTTTTCTATGTGACTTCTAATTACCTAATTCCAGGTTTTCCTTTTGCAGAGTCTCTTCCTACTTTAGTGTTTCTACATCTATTAGTCCAATTACTCTGGTCCACCCCTTCTAGTTTACAAATTCCCATTCCGCTTTTTTAAATACAGCTACACAGACTCATTCAAACTAACAATAAATATTCCTCTAAAAATATTAAAACCATTCTTTTGCATCTGATTTAAAATTATTGGCCAACTCTTACTCCTAGCAAGACATTTCATATACAGGCAGGCCTGATACAGTCTATCTAATATATAAACTAATGGCAGCTCCTGACTAGCAAACTAAAATAATAACTCACCAACCTTGAACATATCACCAATTTAATTACTTCATGATTTTTGATAAATAACTTATCACCAAAATAACTCCCCATGTTGGTAACCTCCATTATGAACTTAAAGATACAAGCATAAGAGAACTAAAATATCTAATTACTATCACTAATATCT
This sequence comes from Euphysa ruthae, assembly GCA_035046665.1. NCBI lineage: Eukaryota > Metazoa > Cnidaria > Hydrozoa > Anthoathecata > Corymorphidae > Euphysa > Euphysa ruthae. Next base: position 5,491 of record JAUZNK010061660.1, read on the forward strand.
ATTACTCAATAATTGTATTCAATAATTTATGGATAAAAGATTGCTTGTCACATATTCTATTATTACTATTTTTATTACTATGTTCAATTCCCCAGACTTTTTGAATCATTTTTATTCATTCAATAAGATGCAAATAAAAATTGTGAAGTCTAATTTAACTAAATATTATACAAAAAAAAACTGTAACTTAGTTTAATTTGCTATCAATTCTCTCTTTTTCGATTTACTACACTCTCATTGATTATTTTGTTTAATTCTAAGATTCTTTTTTTCTAAGAAGCAAACAGATCTACCTACTTGCTTTTCATAGCGAATCACCTAGTAAAGTGTCTGTAATATAAACCCAGTTTGTATTGATATAAAATATAAAATGTTCCAGAACAGATGTTGTGTTTTTGTAAATTGTTGACAATTTTTGTTTACAGAAACATGCTACACTGACTCTGATAAGAAACCAATATGTCCAATGGCTACTACAAAGAATTAGTGAAACTGAAGGTGAACAGATTAAAGTCTGGAATTTTTGAGTGATTGTTTTAATAGGCCAGAAGCTGTTTCTTGTCCATTATTTACAAGCACTAATACCAATTACAACAAGAAATGGAGATCTAAGGCAAACAATTACACTTAATACAAGCAACAACAAATAAATTAGGTAGTGGAATTTCATAGTCTTAGCAAAAATTACAAGAACTTTTAAGAATTAAAACATCATTTCCTGATATTTTCTCTAACGAGAAGTTCACAATAGCAGCTGAAGATAACTTAATTTCAGATGAGTTACTAAATTAACGCAATTCATTTACAAATTTTTTAGCCATACAACAAAAAGTTTTTTTTTAATATGTATAAAACATTACTAACCTGCGAAAATATATATTTATCTATACTTATTTTTAAATTTATATTTGATTAAGTTTTTAACTTTAAATTTATTTTTGAATGGGTGTTACTGGAAATATCTTCAAGTCAAGTCAATAAATAACTGATTGATCTTGAAAATGTATTTTTATCACTCAAATGATTTTGAAATTAGATTGCATTGTGTCATTATCATTATTTTTCCCGCACTCTTTTACTTTTTCAGTATACTACACTAATAACAAAATGAATAAAGCATATGTATGATTGAGCTACTGCTGAGAGCCACATACTGATAAATTATCACCATCATTTCATGTCGAGGACTTAAGAACATCTTTTGGTAGAATCCTGTATCTATAAAAACGATATCTCAATCACTAATATTGGTAGATATTTGTATATTAACACACCAACAGAACACAAAAAATGAAATTCTCTTCGAATTGAATCTAAAATTAATTTAAACTTTGCAAAAAATAAAGAGTTGGAATCATTTTTTATTAAAGTAAATAACAATTTTTCTATGTGCATCTCTGAATTTATCAATGATCGCATTTACCATTTATTAGAAAATGTTAATATGGAAAAGAAAGACATCATGATAACTGACTTTAAAGTTACATCTCTTTTATGGCAAAGTTATCTGAATTTAATTTATTTAGAATCCTTCACATCCAATTCAATACTTCCCTTCATCTCTCAACGGACGCATGTCACTTTTCATGTTTAAAACACTATTTGAGAAAATATTTTAAAACTTTCATTCACCTAAGTTAATTTAAGGAATGAAACAAACCTGCCATCAATAAAAAAAAAAGAAAAAAAGACAGCCTTAGCGGCCGGACCACAAGAAGTTATCCTTTTGTTCGTCAAAAGAAAAATATTTTGAATCGGACCGTAAAATATTTACAAAAATACAGTATTGAATTGGACCGTAAACCTCAGGATACCCGCTATTTCATGAAGTTTACGGTTTTAGGGTATGGTGTTACTATTACCTTACATAAAATGACATAAGTTTAGGGTTAGGGTACGAAACGACTGACATAGCCCTCATATTGGTAATATTTTTCACTTGCAAATAAATTTTTTATTATTTTTACAGTTTCCGTAAAGCATTTAACAAAACGTAGGCCGGAGTAGGAGAACTATTTACCGTCATATATGATAGTAATAACTCTCCGAGTATTTTCATAAAATTTTTTGAAAGTCTACTTGATAAATTATATACTTTCCAAACTAGTCATTAAAAAATAACTTAAAATAAACCTTGTATCACTATTTAAAAATGAATACATACTAAAAACAATATACTGTAAATAAGTTTATAACTGTTAAAAGCCTTGTTTGTAAAGTTAACCTATTGTACATGATAAATTCAAAAAGCCTCATATCACCAGAACTCAATATTTTGCTAGAAAAATGTAAATTCATCTGTTTTTTGAGAGTTTTCTGGTCCAAATCTTATATCTGAAATAAAAAAATTAGGCTAAAAGTTGATAAAGAACTTTCTGATGAAGTATTGATGAAATGCGGGGCACCTTAGGAGTCAATTTTAGTACTATTTTATTGTTGTTTATATGTTAATGACATGACACAAGCACTACACTGTGAATTACTTCTTTACATAGATGACCCTATTCTTGATTTCACAACATAAGAATGTAAAAGAAATAAAAAATTTCTTGATAAGAAATTTTTGTAACCTTTGTGAGTGGTTTGTCGATAACAAACTAAATGTGCACTTTGGTGAAGAAAAATCCAACTGTATCCACTTTTCATATAAAATGAAAGCTAAGAAAGCAGATCCCTTGAATATAATTTAGAGGAATATTCATAATAATAAATAATAATAATAATAATATTAATTTATTTTCCAAAACATTCTTACACACAAAAAATATATATATATTTATAATTATGCAATTAAATATTTCAAAAATTATTTTTTTTAAAAAAGACAGACTGAATTGGATGGAGCCACTCATACAGATAAACTGGTCAAAGTAGTGACACCGTTTTATAGTTCATGACAAAATCCTAGGTCCGTGCAAAAAATTTTTAATAAAAATAACCAGGCAAAATAAAAAGAGAGAAAAAAGAAAAGAGAAGGCGGTCTGTAAACAAAGTGCATATTATATACTGGAATATTATCCTCTCATTGTTTCCAGCTAATGGCTAAATAAGGAGTCTGAATATTTGTAGCACGTAAATAGATCCAACGTGAAATACATACTTGGGGTATACTAGTTATTTATAGAATTCTTCAGATATGCTTTAAACTCCAAATATCTGAAAAAGTAAAATTTAGTTTATTCCGCATACTTCAGGCCAAATTAGGAGCCTGAAACTGGTTCAGGTAAATTTTAATTGTAATATCTATTTAGATTTAGTGTGTAATGCATAATAAGTGCATACTAGTCATCACTAGAATTCTTCAGAATGAGTTTTGAAAGTCGAAGATCTGAAAACGATAAGTTTAGCTTTTCCAAGCTTAACGAGTAGTCTCAAACTGAGTTAGCTAAACTATATTTGTAGTACCTAATTAGATCTAACATAAAATACTTACTTGGGGCTAACCAGTTATTTCTATAATTCTTTAGATAGGCCCGAGCTTTCAACTTCAATTATCAGAAAACCACAAAATTAGGCTCTTTGCGTACTTCCAGCTAAATGAAGAGTCTGTAACTGGGTAAGATATGTTATAAATGTAGTACTTACTTAGATCTAACGTAAAGAACGTAATTTGGATGTATTAGTCTAGATCTAGATTTCTTCAGATGAAGAACTTTGTACTTCAAATATCTGAAAACAGGCTAATCCTGGAGTCTGGAACTTGTTAAACTAAAATATATTTGTACATAAGTTTACAATATTCCACATATTCAAGACTAAATGAGGAGTCTGGAACCAAGTTAGGGATATCATATTTGTAGTACTCAATTAGATTTAAAGCAAAATGCATAATTTGCGTATACTGGTCACCCCTAGATTTCTTCAGACGGGGCACGAATTTTGAACTTCAAACATCTGAAAACGACAAATTTAGCCTATTACGCGGACACTAGGCTAAGTGAAAAGTCTGGACCTGGGTTAGCATACTTATATTTGCAGGAACTGATTAGATCTAACGTAAAATGCAAAATTTTACCATATTTGTCAGATTAGATTTTTTCAGATATTTCCGAGCATTGAACTTCAAATATCTGAAAACGACAAATTTAGCCTATTCCGCTTACTCAAGACTAAATGAACAGTACGGAACGGAATATTACATTATTTTGCATTAGCTATTTAGATCTAACGTAAAATGAATAATTTGTTTATACTAGTCACCTTGACATTTCTTCAGATGGGGCATGAGCTTTGAACTTTAGATATTTGAAGATGACATGTTTAGCATATTTTAAAGATCCCAGCTAAATCAGGAATCTGGAACTGGATTAGCTATAATTTATATATATATATATATATATATATATATATACATATTTTTTTTTATTTATATAAATATATATCTAATTAGATCTAACATAAAACACATATACCAGTTATTTCTATAGATCTTTAGATGAGCCTAAACTTTGAACTTCAAACAAATGAAAACGACAAACTTAGCCTCTTTCCCGTGTACCATAAATGACTAAATGAGGATTTTGTAACTAAATTAGGTATATTATATTTGTAATTTAGTTCTAATGTAACATCCATAATTTGGGCATACTAGTCACATCAACATTTCTTCAAATGGGGCTTTCAACGTCAAATAAACGACGAATTTAGAATGTTCCACGTAACACAGGCTAAATGAGTAGTTTCAAAACGTAATGTAAAATGCTTATTTGGGTTATGCCAGTTACTTCTATAATTTTTGAGTTATGGAATTCAAATATCTGAAAACGACAATTTTATAATATTCTGCATACTCCCGGCTAAATGAGGATTTTGGAACTGGGTTAACTATATTATATTTGTAGTTCCTATTTTGATCTAACGTAAAATGCATATTCGTGGTATACCAGATATATTTATAATTCTTCAGATTGGCCCGGCTCAGAACTTCAAATTTAGCATTTACCGGGTACTCCAGACAAAATAAAGTGCATATTTTGGTATACCTGTTATTTTTATAATTTCTTAAATAATCCCATACTTTGAAATTAGAATATCTGAAAACGACACTCTATATGAGGAGACTGGAACCGAGTAAGCTATATTATATTTGTAATACCCATTTACATCTAATGTTGTATGCATAATTTGGGTATACTAGTTAGATTTTATACTAATAGATTTAATATTAATTAGATTTATACTAATAGATTTTTTCATATATTGGTTTGATCGTCGAATATTCTTCCGCGTACTCTGCGTACTACAGGCTAAATCAGGAGTCTTGAACTGTGTTAGCAACAATATATATGTATTACATGATGAAATCTAACGTAAAATCTATGTTTAGGGTATACCTTCTATTACTTCTCAGATGGGCACGAGCTTTAAACATAGTAAACCTATCTCGATTCCAGACTCTTCATTTAGTATGCAGTACGTAGAGTACGCTAAATTTGTCGCTTTCAGTTCTTTAAATTTCAGAGCTCGGGCCCATCTGAAAAATTATAGAAGTAGTTGGTATACCCCAAATAAGCACATTACGTTAGATGCAATATTATTTACTACAAATATAAATAGCTAACCCACTTCGAGACTACTCATTTAGCCTGAAGAACGAGGAATAGGCTAAATATTTCGTTCAAAGCCTTATCTGAAGAACTCTAGAGGTGATTAGCATAAACAAATTATTTATTTTAGACTAGATTAAAATAAAATAATTAATTAATTAAAAAAATTAATTAAAAAATAACTTAATTCAGTTCCACACTCCCCGTTTTGTTTGGAGTACGCGGAATAGGCAAAGTTTATCGTTTTCATATATTTGAAGCTTAAAATTTTTTATATGTATATATACATATCTGTATTTTGTTTTTGGTTGAAATTTTTGTAATACCTGTATTGATTATCGGTTTGGTGGGAGTCTTAAAAATATTGATATTAGCATTGTGTAATCTAAGAAATGACGCTCAATGGTATTATTATTGTTACTATTATTAGTTTGCAAACTTCAGTAGGTTGAAAAGACCATATCCTGTTGGTTAGAAAAAGATCGGTGCATGTGCATTCAACTAATTTCCAGCAATTTTGAGAGAACGCATCTCATGAAAGCAATTAGTATTAAGAAAGCATTGTAATTTATGGTTATCAGGTGAGATGTTGATGTCACCCATAAATAGAGTGTTATCATATATTCTACAATAAAATTCTAGTCTAAGTGTAATGATATTCAAGAAATATTTAACGAATTGCTTAGGAGGTCTGTATACAGAGAAAATTTCCCATTTTTGTTTCCTAATATTAATTTCAATCACCGTAATTTGAATATCTTCACTAAAAGTAAACGAATTTGAAGAGCTTGAAGGAATGTTGTTGTTCACAAACACTAACAGTCCTCTACTTTTGTTAGATACAACAAATCTAGATGGGTTTTCATACCCTTGAAGATGAAGTTGGGAAGTGACAGATGAAACATTGAGTTTAGTTTCAGATACTGTTAGAATATCAACTTTACCTTTAAGGAAATATTAAATATGAGTGAGCTTGTTTTTGGTGGAATTTATAATATAACAGAATATAACATTTTTGGGTTGTTTAAGACGTGATTAGTATAATTTTTAACAGTTATCAAGTAGAATACAACACTTAGGAATTTGCTATGGCTTTGGTTAAGTGTCACCCGAGCTTGTAAATTGAGTCTTGTTATTCAGTGAAATAAAAGAAAATTTATTAACCTTTGCATTACCTGGAAAACTATTATTAATTGTTACTTGTGTAGCTGATTGCCAAATCAAAAATAAAGTATTTATTACCGCAATAAGGTTATCAGCAAAAATATTTATCCCACTGACTGCCAGATGGATACCATCATGATATAGTTGTTCCTTGGAGATGTTATATTTTTTAGAAGACTATTAACATTCTCTACGTATATCAGTATCTGTAAATCTGCGACTTGTAATACTGGAGATGACTACTTTTCTAATACCCTTAAACAAACATTTATAATACTTGAGATACTTAATTTTCTAATAGCCTTAAACCTACATATTTTCCCGATTTCTTTAATATTGGCAACAATTTCAAAATCAGAGAGGGCTTCACAGCCTGGACACAGTTTTAAGTTATTCGTACCAGTATGAATGTTTCCAATGCCATACGAATTTAATCTATAAAAATTTTAGTTTGGCACAAGGAAGTAAAAGTAATCGAGTATTAAAATTTTGGTAAGCTTATTAAAATGCTTTCATATAATATGTCTAGATATACTACCTGAAAACAGGAGAGCTCTTTTATTAACACACTGCGGTTTGGTGTTGTAAAGAGAGTTATTAGCTTTAGCCAATATTTATTCGTATTTTATGGGATTCTTCAGATATCTGACTCATTTTTATTGTCATTATTACTCTTTATACAATCAGGAAATTTCGTATTCCTCAATTTCGTGTTATAACATTGGGAACATACTCTACAGTTAGATATTCCAATTGGATATTCAAATGTATCTAAACTCTTTAATATAGACACAAACAATATATTTATACGTCACAATTGTTTTTTTGACTTGGTCCAAAGTATCATTTCATTTTACAGTTGTCTAGAAACTAAATAATCGTTACAATAAACTCGGTTCGAGAACTCTTATTTAACCTGAAGCATGCTGAAAATGCTAAATTTGTCAATTTCAGATATTAGATGTTTATAGCTTGGGCCCATCTACAAAATTATAGAGGTAACAAGTGCACCCCAAATAAACGTTTTAAGTTAGGTCTAAATAGGCATTGCAAATATAATAAAACTAATCCTTTTCGTGACGGCTGAATTACCCTGGAGTACACCGAATATGCTAAATTCATCGTTTTCAGATATTCTAAGTTCAAAGTTTGGGATCATCAAAAGAGTTATAAAAGTGACTGGTACACCAAAATATGCATTTTACATTAAACCTATTTAATTAATATTAAATATGATATACCTAGCTAGGTTCAAACCTGGTCATTTACTCTGGAGTACTCAGTCTATGTTAATTTTTTTGTTTTCGTATATTTAGGTCAAAGCTTGGGCCAATCTAAAGAATTATAAAAGTATATGGCATACCACAAATATGTATCTTACGTTAGATCCAATTAAGAACTACAAATATAATATGGCTAACCCGGTTCCAGAATCCTTATTTAGCCTGAGGTATGCGAAATAGGCTAAATTTTTCGTTTTCAGACTGTTAGGTAAATTATATTTGTAATACCTAATTTGTTCTAACGATCCATATTTAGGGTATACTAGTTACTTTTATAATTCTTTAGATGAACCTTGAAATCCAAATATTTGAAAAAGAAATTTTAGCTTAATCTGTGTACATCAGACTAAATGAGGAGTGTGGAACCGAATTAGGTATATTATACTTGTGATACCTATTTAGAACTAGTGTAACATGCATAGTTTTAGTGTACTTGTCACTTCTAGATTTCTTCATATGCGTGTACTTCAGAATAAGTAGTCTCGAAACGGGTTAGATATATTATATTATATTATATTTGCAGTACGTAAAACCCTTATTGGGGTACACTAGTTACTTCTATAATTTTGCATATGTGTCTGAGCTATAAACTTGTCTGAAGACGACAAATTCATTATTTAGTTTCCATACTATTGTATCATAAAATCTTTCTTCGGACCGTGTTAAGACAAAACATGTGACGTATAGAGATATTGTTTGTGTCTATATCGAATATTTTGAATATATTTGAATATCTCACTGGAATATCTAACTGTAGAGTATGTGCCCAATGTTATAATACGAAATTTTTGTTTGGATTATCATTGTTATGTGTTTGCGAAATTCCTTGAGAAATATCTGCCCATTCGACTTGATTTTTTCTGGGACCATTCATATTAGTTAGTTCTGTATTTGAATGAGGCACTTTATCCCTTAGCAACGGAAGCCATAAATTTTCGTTTCATTTAACTCATTTTTTAAGATTTATTAACTATCGAACCGTACTAAGTGACATTGAGTTATAGAATAGTGAATAGCACAGATAATGGGAGCAGCTAATTCGTCCTCAACATCATAATAAAAAACAATCATCCAAATCAATATTTACTGAGCCATCATCAACAACACTTACTTTATTCTTTGAACATACAGATACACAAGGTCTCATTCTTCTTCAGATTTACAGTCGGTATATACAGACTCTCTGTTTCTAACTTTAATCATATCATATCTATATACCTTAATTCCCTTAATTTTCGCGCCCCATTTATTTTCGCGCACCTTGCCTGCGCGAAAATAAAAGGGGTGCGAAAATAGGCTATATTCGCGCACTTAGATGCGCGAAAATTAATGGGTGCGCGAATTAGTAAAATTCCTTTTTTTA
>JAUZNK010061671.1:0-14845 GCA_035046665.1 Euphysa ruthae
ATATAATTTATATATATATAAATAAATGTCTATTTCTAATGGACATAAAAATGGATGGGCATTGAAATTTGTTAATATATTGGCTGAGATAAGATAAGATAAGTATAAATTTCTTGAGGGTTTTTACATCGTTAAGATGGTTAATAATTTTTTTATTTGCGGGAAAATTAGATTTTTTTCTTTTAGTTTTATAATTCTGCACTATCTTCACCAAAACCAATCAGTGAGTCAGTAAAATGATACGATTGCAAGAATTAGGTGTTTTTATCAATGTTTTGTTCGTCTGGGCAATTTAAATTATGAAAAAAAAACTAATAAGTTTCGGTGAATGAAGTTAAAAGCGATCAACTTCTCACTATCTGTACGGATCTCATTTTGAGCGTAAATTTACACATAAAAAAAAAACAAAAATGTTACTAGCTCAGAGAATAATTTGGTTAATTTACATGTTCATCGTGTTTGAATTTTGTTGTGGAAACTTGTGGTACGAAAACATTACATACAAGCTCCTCGAAAGGGATGCTGTCAGAGTTGGTTATAAACGTGAAATCACACTCGATCTAAGTGGGACACATATTATAAAAACGCTCTCTCTTTATCCTAAGATATTTGAAATCAAGAAATTTTTGACAGATGAAGAGTGTGAGTATTTAGTATATCTCGCTAAAAATAATGGTTTACACGACAGTCCCACCAAACCAGAAATTTCGAAATTTGAAACTACATCTGCGGTTTTTAATGAATGGGACGTAGACAAAAGCGGTGTAATTGAACCATTGGAATTCACATACATAAGAGGAAAGGGAGATATATACATGAATGAAAAGGATGTTTTAGAGATGATGGCTATACTCTTGATAGATAAAAACGGTGACAACAAGATGGATAGAGAAGAATTTAATATTATTACAGCTGAGGCTATTGGTGGATATTTTAAAAAGATATTCCTAGAGTATCCTCACATGAGAAGCAGGAATAGTAAACAAGCTTTTATCTGGCATTATGATGGTTATTCTAATTTACTTGAAAGGTTCCACGAAAGATTATCGAGATTAACACTGTTGCCTCGCCAAGTTATTGAACGGAGTGAGCCAATGCAGGTAGGATATAATGGCCTGTTTTAAAAAGGGTCACCCACAGCAGGAAAATTTAAATTCACTGTTAATGGCCTATTTTAGCCATTTTATTCAAGGTTGATCAACAGATTTTAGCTATCGATCATAAGAATATCGAAATTAAATTTTTTCTCAAAAAAATTTGCCTTATTTCTAATTAAGGTAAATTTTATAAATTTTCGGACGCAATTTTGCTTCTGTGTGATGTAAGAAGGGTGTTTGTTTCTTTCTCTTATTGGGTGTTTTTGGAATTTTTATACCATTAATGAAAAGTTTAGGACAGGAGAGATATTAAACAGCTTATAGAGACGCCAGTGACACTGCATTTGTTAAATACATTGTCTTTTTTGGATAAAGAACAATCTTTTCCGTCCGACAAAAAAAGTAAGGTAGAAAGTTTTTTTTTTTTTTTTCATTTTGAATCCTGGATAGATAATGATAGTCGCATTCTAAAGAATCGAGTTACGGAACAAAGACAGGAGAAAAATGATTTTAAGGTACCTTAAAGGCCTTAATAGTCTTCTATATCGTATTTGAGTTTTCATTCCGTCCGACAAAAATTTACAAAAAACAGTATAGCAAAATAAATGTGATTATCTCTAGAAAAAAGCTTCGAAACCAGGATTTAAGCTGTATAAAAGAACTCTTGTTATCTATGATATGATTGACTTTACAACTGATATATTTGTGCATTCATCGATAAAAGCAAATAACCTAATTCAAATGGTTCTTGTCGGACGGAAAAATAAAATTTTACTCAATTTCATGAATAAATTCGAGCTTTCGTGAAAAAGCACTTTTTAAACTTCCCACGCAACCATTTCTTGCGGATTTTTTAAGCCTAATGGAATTGGTTATTCCTGTTCAATTAATTCAAAACGCAGTCCTTTACAGGTTCTTGAAAAATCAAACCAAATATTTTGGAGTCAGTTCAGTAACTTCAAAATGGAGCAGGGATGTTCAAACAGAAAGAAAAAGTATGTTCTTTATTCTTGTTTCTTATTTCATTTTTTCAATCCTTGGGTTGTGATGATTGACGTGTCATATCAATCAAATTTTTGTTATTGATGTCAGTTACCTTAAGGGAATAAATTTTTGCGGCAATAAATTTTCGTGGAACTTATATTGGCGGATCAAGGCCCCCAAAACTGCATATATTGCGGAATTTATTTTTGTGGATCGTCAAATTCCATAGATTTTTGCGGAATTTATTTCCATGGATTGCCAATTTTCTTGATTTTTGCATGTTTTTCTTTTTGCGGATCTTTGATAAAAATGTTATTTCATCGTATATAACAAGAAGGAAAGGAAACAAAACAAAGAGATACTGATTATTTACATTTATATAATCAAAATATCAAAGTGGGAGATCGCCTGTTTCTTCTTCATCGTCATCATTAAGAACCTCGAATAAGTTTCTATAGGGTTCGTCATCTAAAGCATTTATTTTCACCATTCGTCATCAGAATCAGAACTCGAGGATATAAAATGTGAATGTTCACCGTCACCAATATTAAGTTAGGTGTGGTTGTGTGTAAGTAAATCCTACGATGGCGACGTGCTTTGAATATTTCTCAGCCATAGTTCGACTAGAAACGGGTGCTTATTTCGATGGTGTCTAGTCTATATTTATGATTAGAGATGATAGGATTTCGTATTTTTTTTGTCAATTTACTTGTTTGGTGGTGGAATATCAGTTCAGCTTTTAAATTTTTTTTTCACGAAACCCATACGATGAAAAAGGCATTTTATCCATGAGGTTTTGGCAAACATTAGCGGGTGTGATTTTATAATGTGACCACAAAAAAATAACCCTTACAATTAATTCCTTTGCTAGGAAAATTTAGTTAGCGCCCGTAAAACTTTGAAAAAAAAAATAAAAGTCGCCGTGTTGGAAACGAGGTTGATAACGTCAGTCAAAACTGCAGTAACGAAAGTTTTCTAAAATACGAAAGGGCGTAAAACGCCCTCGCATTCACCCCGGTAATGAAAATTTTATTGTTTTGAACTGATAAAAATAGCTGCGTTTTTATATATAATATGCTGCTTTGTTTTCTTCATTGTTTTGCGACCTGCAGGCTGTAATGCTTTCATTCGATTGCGCGGTTTTTAATGAAAAATACGCTCGAATAATGCCGATTTTTTGACGAAAAAAGAAAAGAAATTTATTTTAGTGAATTGGAAATTTTGATCAAAATTTATTTCCTTAAGGTATTATTGTGTCTATTGTACTCAAATTCGAATTCGAATTTGACTGGTTATGCCTTTAAAACAAAAAGGAGAATAATTAAAACTTACCAAAAAATGCTTTGGTAACGTGATAAAATTAAAGGACATTTATAGTTTTATCAGCTGTTCACATAGTTAATTAAGCTTTTTTATTTGAACAGGATCAAAAGTGGCCAAAGTGTGCAGAAGTCTGTAAGCTTTATTGGGAATCGATGAGCAGTTCAAAAAAAAAAGAAAAAGAAAGATTAAGCAAACAAAAGTGGAGAGCAGCCATAAAAAAAGACCTCGAAAGCTACAAGAAATATCTTGAGTGCAATCGTCTGAGAAAGGAATATTCGAAATTTTCTAAATCGTTTGAAATTTGTGAACATACCAGCAACTGTAATAGTCTGCCAAGTAATCAGCCTCTTAATTCACCACAGTCTAGCCAGCCACCCGCGAACAACTCGTCGCTGACGCATCTAACAACCATGCATAATCAACATCAACAATCAGTTTTTCAGGCGAAGCAATCAGGGATCCAGAGTTTAAAGAAAGCTGAAGAAAATTTACCACAGTGTCCAAGGAAAAAAGCTAAGGTTATCAAGAATTTAGCATCGAAATATCAAATAAAAATGCAGTTTACAGAATCACTAGAAAATATTTAAGTGACGAAAAAAAAAGTTGGTTGATAGAAGTTTTGGGTAGGAGTGATATAACATACACTAACCACGAGTGATATAATATACACTAATCGCGAGTGATATATCATACACTAACCGCGAGTGATATAATATACACTAACCGCGGTTGCACCGATAATGTATACATTGGAATAATTTATGGCGAACGACGATACATGCCACAACAGTATTTGTTTTGGTCTTTGGAAGATTTGCTTTATATTTTAAATGGTATCAGCAGGACAAACTCCACCAAATTTCCAAACAAAACTTTTAGAGAAACTTTCTTTTAGAAAACTTTACGATTTTATCAAAAGTCAAAAGCAACTCAGATACAAAAAGACCATTCCGCAATGGTCTAGTCTTTGCGATACATTTAAAAACTCTGTGCTTTTAACGAAAGGATTCAATTCTTCCAACAGAGTGGCAAATCGCATTCCTGAGACATCCCATGACATTGTTGAGCAATGCAGTTGTTCAGATCATAGATCTTGCTTTTTCAATGACTGTTGCAAGGATGGAAAATTATTCCAGTTGGCTCATGACGAAATTTTGTCTGATTCAGAGTCTGGGCCTGATTACAGCACCGATGAAGTAAAATTCTTCAAATGGTGCATCCCAGATAAGTATGTTGCTGCGAAAGTAAAGTCGCTGCGCTGACCTGCTCAAAATGGTGATTGATGAATCGAGACGGTCAATTCTATCAAATACGACAAAGGTTTTGATTGGAGCGACGGTTGTGCAGCACAATTTAGATCGCGTTTTTTTTTTCCATTTTTTAGCCGATCGTTTTTTTGACGGAGTTGAGCTGGTTTTAAAATGTGAAGACCTACGGTAAAGGCCTAATGGATGGTGTTGGTGGTATCGTAAAAATGTCGTTTTTAGAAAAGTCAATTCAGATTTTGTTACAATTGTTTCGCCATTTCAATTTTACGAGGCAGTAAAAAAGTTACGCTCCGTTTCGACTCACTCCACCTGTCAAACGATGATATTTTTGATGAACCAGAGAATATCGAGCAAAATTCTAAACCTATCAAAGAGACACTGTTCATTCACAAGATTGAACTATGCTTAATGAAAGGAATTTATGGTCTCAAATTGTTCTATTTGGCGGAGGATGAAAATCATTTCTTTAAACAATTGTATGCAAAAAAGGGAGTGACGTATTGATATGCGGTCACAAAGATGGAGAGGTTGATTGCAAACATTGTTTTGCTTGCTTCAAGAAATATGTTGGATCTGTTGAATGGATTCAGTGTCCGGGATTATTTCAACAGTGGTTTCATAAACAATGTTTTTAAAAGTTTTTAAATTTCATTACTGACATTTAAAAAGTTCTTTATCAGTGTTACCATTATTTAATATTTTTATTAAATTTCCAACGTTTCAATATTATGATGTATTTTTTTTATAACTTATTTGTAATCCTACCTGTTCATTTTTTGAACAGGCATTACCAAAATATTTAAGGTCAACATTGGTTCCGTCTGGCAAAAAAAATCTTTCCTAATTTTGACAAAAAATCTAAAATTTTAAGATTTTTCAATTAATTTGTTATTTTTCTATCTCTTTAATATAGTCATTTGTTCGCTTTGATTTATTTATTTTTGATATATTTATTTTATTTTATAATTTATATATTTGCCATGTTTTAGTGAAATGTTTTTTGAATAGAATAAGAAGTAACAGTTCAGTACCGTAAAAAATCTTATTTTATCGATTCCACTTGACAATTTCAGTTTTTGTGTGATAATTTCAAGGAAATGATAACTATCGAAAACTTTTTTTAACCTTTCAGGTGAGAATATTGTCCGTTTTAGTCACTCAGCACGAAAAAATTAGCTTCGATAAACCATAAACTCTTTAACAGTCCTCCTTTTTATCGATTTTCCTTTTTGTTAAACAATTTAGTTTATTTTTGAAATAAAAAAATATGAAGGAAATTTTAATCTAAAATCAATTTAACCAACATTTTAATTCCGTGGAAGGACCTGTGCTTATTTAAATGAATATTTTTTACAAAGCAAAATTTGAAGACGTTTTTTACTCCAGAGTCATGTTAATGCTTTTTCTATTTTTTTTTTTTTTTTTTTAACTCTTCACTCCGTACCATAGAGTGTGAGAAAACCTATTAGTACGAAACTACAGACGTGAAATTATTATAAACTAGATCAGTTAAACATAGGCTATAGATAACGTTAACATATGGTTGTACAAAACTATTCCTATAGCTGCTTTAAGGTAGATAACAGAAAAGTTGGGAATAATTGTGTTAACATCCAAAATATAAGGAACCTTCCATTTTCATCTTATAAGCATGCTATAACTAATAGCATATAGTATTATATTATAGCTTATTGTATAAGCGCAAATATTTCAATAATGTTGTGATTTGCATATATATGCGAAGGTTTGTCATTAAATTAATGATACCTAGCTTAAATCAACAAGTACATTTAAGAAGTGTAAGACCTTTTGGGTCAATTATGCTGAAAACTATTATAGAGTAACATTAATTGATTAAGAAATTCAAGTTCCAGTCAGCTTCATGCCAAGAAATATTACAGCGAAATAGAGACGTATTTGTAATAATTATATTTTATCAGACTTTATAAGCCAGTGAAATTTAACTTATTTTTAATTCCTTTCGCAATTTTTTACAGAATTTTGTTTAAAACATAATGTAGTTAAAGCTTTATGAAAATTGCACATATCTGTGGTTGTGCTGTAAAACTCATGGTAGCTAGATATCAAACCGTCATGAAAAATATATAAAAAGATTTTTAGATGTTTTATGAAAAACCAACCAAATTTTTAAAGGGCTTATAAGATAATATTCTTTGAGAATATCGATAAAAAAGTTTCTTCCAAACAAAGTCTAAAAATAACATGCACATGCACATCCAAAATTCTTAAAGTTCTTTAAAAAAAAAATATCACTCACGTTTTATTTTCATACTATGGTGCAATTCCATTGTTTCTAGTTTCTAATAAATCCGAGATATGCTTATTTTTTACTTTACTAAGCCTAGTGCAAAGCTATTTACGCTTATACAAATAAATATTATAAAATTTTTCGTTTTCTTCATAGGTTGTCAATTACGACGTAAGAGGACATTACCATTGTCATCACGATTCTGATGAATTAGATCAATCAATACCATGCTGTACTTACAATCACCAATACACAGGAACGACTTGCCGACTTTGCCGTTTTGTCACAATAATGTTATTTTTGAATAATGTCACAGGTGGAGGAGAAACCGCCTTTCAAATTGCTGATAATGAGACGTTTTCTTATGAAGACTGGGTAGCGGATGCACCAAAAATGTGCAATCTTGCTGAAAACTGCCATAAAAGTAACCTAGTTTACAAACCTTGTAAAGGAACTGCGTTGCTTTGGTATAACCATAAGATTGATCATTCTTCAGGGTGGTTAGGAGAACTTAATCCTCGAACTTTTCACGGTGGGTGTGACGTCCTTCAGGGAAGTAAATGGATAGCGAATTCTTGGATTAACATAATTGGTAGGAAGGGATCATCTGATTCATATAACGGCTGGTTAGGACCGCGACATACAGAACTTTGAACAATTTACTATAATTATTTATTTATCCCCTCGTTACATTATTTTTTCATGATGATTTTGAAATTTAAAGGTTGGTTGATCGGAAATCTTATTTTTTTTCTTGCTAAGGGTCATTTGGGAATATTTAAAAAATATCTAAACACTAAATAAGTGCTCATTAAAGACATCGTAATAGAACTTTTGAGGTTTTGTAATTATCAGCTTTCATCATTCTTCTCTTGCAAACTAGTTTCTTTAGTCTGAAGAACGTAGTAAAAAAACTTTCTACTTTCTTTAAAATCAATTGCGACTTCATAATTTTCATTTGAATGTATGTAAAAGTAGAAAAGATTAACTTTAGCTTAATAAATTTCTCGGTATCGTTTTATGGTGTCGCGGTTTTTAGTTGTCATTTCTTTGAAAATTATGATACAACATTATTGTAAAAATAAGAAACCCAATGAGTTTTCAAATGGTCTGTACATTTTTCAAATTTTTTTTAGGGCATAATACCTCAGCTACTTAGCTATTCTTTCATACACCCAATTGTTACAACATAACGTCGGTGTCAATTTTGAAAAAGCCACAACAGACGTAAAATCACATAAATAAAGCACAAATTTAATAATTCGCTTATTTTAAAATTTTTTGTGTAAAAGTATATTATTATGCCATAGCTACTACTGGTAGTTAATAATTAATTACTTATACGTTGATCCTTGTATTTCATTATATTTAGTTAGTTGTGCTTTTAAAACTTGCATTACTTAACTGTATGGTGCAGTGTAAACAAGTAGGCATATTGGATTGCTTTGAGATATTTCTAAACAGAGCCTATTACTCCTGAAAGTTCAGAAAACTTTTTTTCACCAATTCTTTCCTATCGCTTAAATACCTCG
Organism: Euphysa ruthae; assembly: GCA_035046665.1. NCBI lineage: Eukaryota > Metazoa > Cnidaria > Hydrozoa > Anthoathecata > Corymorphidae > Euphysa > Euphysa ruthae. The sequence goes on from JAUZNK010061671.1 coordinate 8,474, forward strand.
GCAAACAATTGAAGATTCCAAAAAAGAATTAATGGACGAATATAATTTCCTAATCATATAAAGGGAAATACTTTGCGGGGTGTTATGTATTGTCCAATAACCTGCAATATTGACAGTACTTGAAAAAAATTATGTTTAGTCAGTTTACTTGTTTCATAGAAGCAAAGCTTATGTCAAGTGAATTTCAGAGTATCTTTAAAACCCAACGTACTATTATTTGGAAATTGCAAAAATAAAAAAGTTTTGTATGTTGAAAAGGCATCATATGCACAGTATTTATGAATCTAAGTTATAGCCCTAACATCTAACCTAAAGTGTTCTAAAATTAAGATTAACCAATCACCAAGGGGCAAACTTTATGTTTACCTTTTTTGTCTTTGAAGCTTTAGAATTTAGAATATTAGAGAAAAATTTTTACTTCCTGTTCAAACAAGAACATAGATGCCGCAGTGCCTGTTTGAAGATTTCGCCGATTTGAGAGAGACGCTTGTTGAAAAAGTTTAAAAAAATAAATTAGAACGACGATAAATAGATAACTCATGTATTACGGTTAAATTTCAATCTCATGTCTTTTTCATCGTTTTCAATGACTATCAAAAAGGATAGCATTGATTATTCGACTCCATATTAATACTGAAAGGATTGCTCTCATCAGGTTTATTTAATGCTTCCAGTCTGTTTTATTGCATAACAAAACACTCTTGACACATTTGCCCGTTTTTGAAACAGTTTATTTTGTTGTCTGACATCTGCTGGCAGTTTCAGTGCGCGTAATTTGAAAAATTTAGCAATGATTCCTCTTCAGAAAATTTTCAGAATCTATTAAACTATGATTCTACGTAATGTAGATCTTAAGTTCATGCATTCTGTAAGGTAACTATTTCCATCTGTTGACAAGTATTCATGTTCTACAGCCATCATCGTTATGAATAATGTATTCCATGAGATACCAGGGGCTGGGACGTACCTTTTGCAATCTCAAAGAACTATTATTTAATTCGAAGTTTTTTAGTTTTTGAGATCTTTACAGGCAGGTTTGGCTATGTGACATTCAAAAACTAATTTCAGAAGTCATTTGTTGAACAAGAGAGGCCTCAAAATCTTCTGACTTAAATCAGTGATTAATGAAGTGTTAACTCATCCATCTTCTGGACAAAAAACCATACATTTTCCTCTGACCTTTATGTTAAATTCCCATAAATTACGTTTTCCACCTTTAAATACAGTGTAGTTTTTTCGTTCAGCTGTCACTTCTGGCAGATTGAAACACGTCTTTATACTTTTGGTGTTGTTTCCGACAACATCCTGTCATGTTGTTCCATTCATGACTTGCGTAAGATCAAAATTACTGAACATTTGAAATGATCTGACTTGTATTGCAAAGCAAAACTTTTAAAAAACAGCTTACAATTGAAGCCAAGACATTCTGATGAACTTTTGTTATTTGTATGTGACGTAATTAATTCCCAGAAGAAATAGTAATTTAAGGATTATTTTTATCCAAGATTGGAAATTCAAATGATCTTTTTTTTTGCACAATTTTTGACTGGTTACTTCCTCAAAAAACTTCGTATAAAGTTCTATATGTCAATAAGTTACATAAAATTTTTTTTTAATTACAAAAAATGCAGAGTTTTATGTAAAACGCGATACAGTTTTATGCATATAAAATTCGCTTACAAAAAATCGAAGGTGCGGGATTTCGCCGACTTTCCAATAATGAATAATGGTAGCTTTTCACCAATCACACTAGCCCCACAAAGAGCTGTCAATGCTTACCACATGAACATCGCTCCCTTTTAAGTGCATTATTTTTTTGTAGCGCTTGATAAATCAAGTTAAACTTATTACAATTATAAATGCCACATATGGCATACCTATAAATAATTGTCAGTAAAGTCATTTCATTCCATGTGGCAGTCAGATCTGATTGAACAGCGTAATCTTCTCCAGAAACATGTTTAAAGGATACTCCATGCTTAATTTTGAATTTCCCCAGCCAGCAATCTAATGCCTTGAATTAGTTACAGTCTTAGTTACTTTGCAAATTTAAATGTTTATAAGTGGTATGATTAGAATAAATTTTTTGAATATCACAAATCGAACAATGGCAGAAGGTGGAAATTTTCTCTTGAAAGAAATTTATCCGCTACTAAGCATTTGGAATGGCAATATTGTATAACTTAGAGGGCTCGTCATGTAATCTCTTCAAAATCTCAACTTTCGCGAAGAAGTTCGACAAGCATCAAAAATCAATCAAAAGCTGAGAAAATTTGCAAAATTAATAAAACACAAAATACCGTTAGCAATTGCAGGTGGCAAGGGCATAAACAGCAAAAATTGCCACAAAGTTTATCCAAAAATAAGTTAGTGTAATGAGTTTGTTGTCTTCTTATTATTTTATTTTAATTAGAAATTTCTGAGAAATTAAACTTAAAATATTCATCCTTGAATCGAAATTTTCAAGATTTATTGATATTCTATTGCTATTTACAATATAAAATCAAAAAATTGGTTTGTATAAAGCAAATAGGTTTGTATAAAGCAAATCGGTTTGTATTGTAATGTGAAAATTTGTGTCACACATGTATATGGTGTTGTCATCATCAAAGTTGCAGATGCATCACATCTGGATTAAAGAAAGCAGATCATTGATAAAGATGTTAAATGATATGGAAACAAGAATGTACCCTTTTGGTATACCGAGAAAAATTTCATATTTTGAGGAAACTTCCTTAAATCGAACGATTTATGACCCTCAAGATTAGGGTGTTCTGTCTACAAGCATACTGGTATTGGGACCCTCTATGTCCATTTTTTTGTCCAAATGAACAATATACTCCTGGAAAAGTTCCCCAGTCATCTAGATTTTACACTGGGAGCAACAAAGGCGTGGTAGATTCTTAAAATGCTTGAAAGTGCGAGATTTTGCCAAATTTCCAATGATGAATAATGGTGTGATATATTGACATATATTACCTCGTATAGAACACACGTTAGTTAGCATAGTAAAGATAATAAACGATGAAATAAATACCTAATGGTTATAAAATAGTAGTATATCGAAGTATCTACAAAATACAAAAAATGGTAGCCTTTCACCAATGATATTAGCCCCACAAAGATCTGCCAACCTCATCTTGCAATGCTTACCACATGAACATCGCTCCCTTTTAAGTGTATTATTTTTTTGTAGCGCTTGATAAGTCATTCTAAATTTATTGCAATTATAAATGTCACATATGGCATACCTATAAATAATTGTCAGTAAAGTCAATTCATTCCATGTAGCAGTCAGATCTGATTGACCAGCGTAACCCTCTCCAGAAACCTGTGAATATGGTATTTCTCACACACTGCTTTGTTGGACATTACAATTTCGATATTCTTGAGTGCATTGTAATTTATTTGAATTCTCTTTGATTCAATCTTTCGCTTGCTGGTTAAAACTTTCGGAATCATGAAATGTTCACCAGAGTAACTGCTTACTATATAAATAATTTTCGATTCAAAAGTTGATGATATTCTAATAGATTTTTTTTTCTTATCAATTCATTATTGCCCTCCTATTGTATTGTATTGTATTGTATTATGTAAATTAAATTTCTGTTGCAGTTTGTGGTTTTATCTGATGTATCGAGCAAGCAAGAAGAAAGTTAGTGTAGTTTTCAAGGAGTGTAGTTTTTCGAGTTAGAGATTTTTCGAGTTTTATCACGGGATCATCCGAAAAACTCGAGAAGTATAGTTTTTCGAGTTAAAGTGCTTTGACTGTAAAAAACTTTTCAAGTTTGTCCAGAGGAAAATACCATTGATAGGTATGCCGTAATTACGAGGATCAGATCGCTCTACAGAGTTTTTGAATACTGGGACAGCTCATCCTCCCCACAAGGCAAGACTGGCTCCTTCGGATGCCAACCCTGTATCTATTATATTCAAAAAAAAAAAAATAAATAAATAAACGGAAAACACAAAATGACATGGTATAAACTTCCATTAAAGGGAGTAATAAAATGTTAATAAATATTTTAAAAATTTTTGAAACATATATTTTAGACCGTTTATTTATGGTAGAAATCGAACCGAATATCAAGTTTGTTTGACTGAAAAAAAATAATTGTCTGGGTCAAAATCTTTTTACTGACATGGATATTTAGCTTTTTCCCTAAACTATCCCTAGAAACAGTAAATTGACTCGTTTGCTATGTGGATTTAGTTAAAATTAAACCGTTAAAAAACTTTCCCACCAACAGAAGCTACTTGAAATGGAGATTTCAACTACGGAAAAGCTTCTTGTTTAAAATACAATTTCGTGCATTTCTTACATAACTCTTTGCATTTGTTTGTTTATATGCTCAGGGCCACACGCTTTAAAAATATGAAACTCCACCAAACTTTCTATAATCTTTCTAAACTGGTATTGTATTGTATTGTAAAGTGATATGGCAGGAAACTGAAGAAAGCAAGTTTCACTAAAGATACATGCTGGTAAAAAAGGGTGTTCAGAGGAAACAGCTTCACAAAACACAAAGAGTCATCTTCCCCACCAAAAACACAAGTATTGGTGCCACAACCTTCTGCTTCCTCCAAAAAGTCGAGACCTGATAAGTGTCAAAATCTTGATGATGGTGATAATGACTTTAACTTTTTTATGAAATTTTCAATACTAGGAAATTTAATAAAAGTATTGCAATGTCCAAAACGCTGTGTATTAGAGACTCTGTTGTTGTCTTGGTTGTCATGTGACTCGGCAAAAAAGTTTAGACTAAGCCTTGGTTTCTCGGTTGTATCAATTCAGAAATTTTACGGAATCAAGAATATGAAAACACCAATGGTAAAAAGCACATATAGTGACATATTACAAACACTAATGGATGTTTATCAGTGCTTAGTTGATAAAAGCTTGGATACTGCATCAAAAGAATTAATTCCTGCGGGTAAGACGTCTGCAGATGTTATGTGCGGATTCGGCGGTTCATGGCAAAAACGTGGAAACGCATCAAATAATGGCGTAGTTACAGCTGTTTCATTTGAAAGTTGAATATGTATAGACTTTCAAATCGAGACTAAAACTTGCAAGTTATGTTCAATATGGGAATAAAATCTCATATCCAAACTAATATAATGATTTTAAAGCTACGCACGATCACGATTGTCAAATCACACATTGTGGATCTGCAGGCTCCATAAAAGCCTGTGGTACATTAACAATGTTTCAACGTTCTGAAGATAAAAACAACAATTTATCTAAAAAATTTCTTGGGGATGAGGATAACAGTTCGTTCAGTTCTGTTGCTTCGGCTAAACCATACAATGAAGGAGTAGAAATTAAAAAGGGTGAATCGGTCATGTACAGAAGCGAACTGGCACCGATTAAGAAATTTAAAGAAAAAAAACAAGAAGTACTATGTGCCATTTAAAAAATTGGTGGAGCAGGAAAGATTATCGGAGAAAGTAAATAAGACCTTACAAAATTGGTATGGTATAGCAATTCGTCAAAACGTTAATGACTTGTTTGGGATGAAAAAAAGTACAGAGGTTGTTCTATTCCATTACTCCGAAAACAATAATGCGGAAGAACTGCATAAGTTTTGTTTGCGCACCAAGGGTTCATGGTGTAAGTTCAAATAAACTTACTGGGAAATCAACTTACAAATATATGTTGACAATACTGACTGCTGTCGTATATGTGATAAAATTGACTTTTAAAGATATCGGTGTCAATAAACCCCGTCAAAAGTGCCTAAACGGCAAAACGCAGAATCCAAATGAGTCCCTTAAACAAATAATTTGGAAGAAGTGCCCTAAAGAAGTATTTGTTGAGAGAACTAAAGTTACTCTTGGAGTTGCGTCAGCAGTATTACGTTTTAACGATGGTCAACGCTTTCTCGAAAAACTTTTTTGTGAAGTACAAATGTATACGGTACTAAAATTGTGAACGTGTCAGTCAAATGGAACACCAATGTAGCACGCCTATAAAGCGAAGGCTAAAGAATTTAAGGGCTGCAAAGAAAGGTTTTTGTGACCACAATGAAGTTTTTGAGTCACCCGCTTATGGTAATGGAGAACATTGATCACAATTTTGTTAATAACTTTTTATTAAAATGCGAATATCTCAAAACTGTATATTTTAGGCTGGCGGCGGGGATTTTTCAGGAACGGTATAAGAAATTACCGCATTTTTATTCAGCATATTAATGTCTATTATTTGTACTAAGATTTCTAAAATAAATTATAAATTAAAATTTTTATACAGAAACAGTAAATATTTAACTCCAGCTCTTCGAAGACTTTTATTCAATTCATTAATTCAGCCTCATTTTGACTATGCTTGCTCTTCATGGTATGCAAATATTAATAAAGCCTTAAAAACAA